>CAUYON010009214.1:0-11248 GCA_963573935.1 Arctocebus calabarensis
TGATTACTCAGACCCTGCAGGGATGGGAGCCCAAATAAATCCTCAGCCCACTCAAAAGATACTCCAAGCCATAAACCTTGGCCAAGCAGAAGCTTTCCAGGGAAAGCACTTATCCCTGGGATCTCTCCTGGTGTGGCTGCCAGCTTATCCAGTGTGCCAAGTCCAGTCATCCCCTATGTCCCTGAGGGGCCACGGCTGTCAATCTGCCAAACACTTGGATCTCCACACTTGCCAGTGTCTCAATCCCCGCCTTTGGGCAGCTCAGTCACTAGATTACTCACCCAAATTCTCCCAGCTGATCCTGGTGCTGCGAGGCTCAGGGGCAGCCCACAGTTGACCAATATTAGTTCCTTTCTGGCTCAGTGGCTCAGTCTGGGGCCCTAGACAACACCCAAAGTCATCCACACACCAGCTCAAGATCTCCCAAGGCAGTTCAATCAAGTGGTCAAGTCCAAAAAAACCAAAACAGCCTCCAGGTAAGGTTTTTCATGCTTGCAATCTCGCTGTTGTTGTGGTTACAGCAGGCGCCTCCGACCAAACAAACTCACCCACCACTTGCCAGTTTTCCACCGCTTCTGTACTCCTTGTGGGGTCCAGAAGTCTCTCACTGACCTCCTGTATCACCAAAGGGAAGCCTCTGGGCGGAACCCACCGGCCAGAGATGCCTGGGTCCTCTCTCCCCATTCTCACTGCACCCTGCTGCACAGAAGCTGCTACTCGGCCACCATCTTCCTCCTCCTAACATTTTTTTTTTTAAGATTAGGAAATACAAAGAAGTCAGAAAAAGTTAAATCATGACTGTAAAGTGAAGAACTCATGATTTCCCATCAAAATTCTTGTAAATTTTCCCTTGTTTGGCAAAAGGAATGGGCCTTTGAAGAAGAACTTGGGTAATTATCACCATTGCTTTTGCTCTACATTATATTTCTACTCATGCAATTATCATAAGCACATGTTCTGGCAGCTGTACTCATAAACACTTTAAAAAATATGTTAATAGTCTCACATTTTCTTCAGTTAATAGATTTATTACGAGCGAGTTGCAAACACT
The DNA here is from genome assembly GCA_963573935.1 of Arctocebus calabarensis. Taxonomy (NCBI): domain Eukaryota; kingdom Metazoa; phylum Chordata; class Mammalia; order Primates; family Lorisidae; genus Arctocebus; species Arctocebus calabarensis. Next base: position 1,052 of record CAUYON010009214.1, read on the forward strand.
ATTGATAAAGTAATGAAAAGAGACACAGTAAAACAGATGAGCAGAAATACATCAGGATGAATGTTAGTGACTGCAGAAATGCACGGTCCTGATTTTCACTTATGCTGTGCTTTCCAGTGCAGGAACGTTGGTAAAGCCTTAGTAAAGAGAGACATGAAACTAACAGGTGCCCCTTACTGTTATGCATCCAGACTTAAGAATGTTATCTACTCTTTCACTGAAAAATGTATCCATCCTTTAATGGACACTTTAATCCTCAAGTGTCTTTGACTTCAGTTGCACATTTATTATTTTAAAATGTTTTTTGGTCACAGGACTATGGCCTTATTTGGAATAAACTAAAGTTTGAAGATTGAAATCCTGCACTGCAATTTTATCCTTTACAAATAAAACACTATAATAGAGGCTAAGTCTTCTAGCAAGAGGCCAAATCTTGTTCCACCTCTTAAGAGATCTGTAATCTTTACTGATTTATAAAACAGTGGTAATAATAAAGCTGAAGCTGTTGTGAATACTAGCTTCCTTTGGAGAAATAATTAAAAAGTCTCAGCACAGCACACCACTATTTTTAACAGTTCACTGTCTGCTATTGTTGTTACTGTCATGATTAGTACTCAGTAGTGAGTGCTGAGACTCTGTGATACCGAAATCAACAGGTGATTGGGGACTCCGTGGCAATGGTTCCCAACTGGGCTTTATCTTGTACCTCAGATGACATTTGCCACTGCCTGGAGACATTTTTGCCTGTCTCACCTGGGGTAGAGGTGAGGAAGGCTGAATTAGCCAAGAATCACCAGGTTCCTGTTGTCAATGCTAATGAGGTTGAGATACCCTGTTCCGTGTTAAGCTTCTGCACTAGGCATTATTATCTCAACAACAAATGTCATCTCTTAATAAACTTCAAATCCTTGTTATCGATCTTAAGAAATATCCTTCATAAGGGAATGCACTGAATTCTTTCCTTTAACCATTTCTTTCCTCATTTAAAAAGCACTTTTTGTTAAACTAGGCATCATGCCACGTGCTGTGGGTTCAGAGGCCAAGTGAAGGAAGTTTGCCCTTAGTTTGATCTTAGGGCATTCGTTTACAGCAGGAAGACCATACACACCAAGTGCTGGGATGTGTGAATCATAATAAGAATGCTGCTTATGAGGCCTGACGACAAGGCTGGAGCGTGTCATGCCCGGCCTGCTGCTACACAGGAGTCCATGGCTTCATCTTCCAGGCCAGGGGGGGACAGACCTGAAAGGTTTTCAGCAGGTATTGCCAGGAGCATGTGCGCCCTCTGTAGGTTTTTCTAGTGTGAGGACACATGAGAGATTAAATAGGGAAGGAAGAGAAATAGAAACCAAGCAGGATGTGATTAAAAAGTGGCGTTAGGTAGCCACAAGCAGCGATGTTGACGAGGGAGAAGCGAGGAGAGAAGGGGAAGAGCCCGTGAGGACTCTCCACTGCTACGTGGGGGCTGGACTGATGGACAGAGGAGGCAGGATTAGGGCGGGAAAGGGGTGGGAAGGAATGGCAGCGACCTCACTTTGGATGTGCTGAGATGTGGCCTAGTGTTTACAGAATTGGGGAGAGGAACCATTTGGAGAAACGGGAACAGAGATGGTCGCAAACACAGTAGTTACCCGGACGGGAAGGAGCAAGGCAGTGGCAACTGACGCCTCACCAGTAACGGGCAGCTCGCTTTGGGGTCTGATTGTGTCAGAAATGTACAGGCCGTGGGTTTTGCTGCGGACGACTTGGAGCCGCACCTGGGAGAAGCCTGTGCTGGGTGTAGACAGGGGCACTTAGGAACCCAGGGAGAGGAGACACCGAGGAAATGGCCTACAAGATGCTTTCTGCTTGCTTTTCAATTTATCTGAGCCTATTCCAAGTGTGACAGGTAAATAAAGACAGTTACCTCCTAAGTTGTGAGCAATAAGCAGGTTTGTCAGACTGTATCACCAACAATATTAACATCTCCAGTGCACTGCTGTGTTTTGAATTTGCGGCTGGTCAGACTGGCTGTGGCAGGCCCTGCAGAGGCCTCTGGAACTGTTCTCCGTTCCACGGCACCTGCCTCCTCTTTGGGTCACTATTTCCTGACTTAAAAATAATCCTGTTGTTTTCCAGGGTGTGGAATCTGCCCTGCACGTGAGTACGGGTCACACCATTGCTTCTCCCCTGGGAGTCTCTGGCCAAGTTCACAGACTTGAGGGAACACCTCCCATCTTGGGCATCATCATGGAAGACCTCAAGCCTGGCCGGCTGACCAAGTTGAGAGAAACCCAGAAAGTCGGCCATGAAATGATGTAAACCAATGGCAAATAGCAATTTTGCAGTGATGCTTAGCAAATGTCATGGTTTGGAATTTCGAGCCCATTTGAGAAGCAGGTTCTGTGCTGACTCCACCAGTTGGTGCCCATGAGGCCTGGAGCAAGTCCTAGTATTTCTCTGAGCTTCTGTTTTCTAATCCTGGATGAGGGTCTTGGGTCTTCCTCCAAGGCTCATGAGGAAAATACGCCAGAATTATGGGGAGTTAAAAGGGTCAAAGGGTGTTATTGTCAAAAGCCAAGCAGAGCTAAGCCACCCTGGGTCCTGTCACTATTGTCCTAAGGTGCCAGGGAGCCAGACCCCTGGGCTCCCTCTCTGCTGGGTCACTGGGGCAGGCAAGACCCAGAGCTGGTCTGGGCTTCAGCATCCAGGTGGGTGATCTCTGGAGAACACTCATCCTCTGGCTGTCCTGCTGGGGTATCATGACAGTGAGACCATGAAGGTGAGGGGTGTCATTATGTGCAGGTGAGACCCCAAAGGCCCTTACGTGACAGGCTGGCATGAAGTGAGCTTTCCTAAGTGTTAGTTAGCATGGAGAATTTGACCATGAGTGGGCTGACACTGGTAATAAGGATGATTTTTCCCTTACAGCCAACTTAAATTTCACTTGGAGAAATCACAGCATTGCTCAAACAAAATCCTCCTGTCACCGTGTCTCCTGTGGACCACTGTGCGCTTCTCTAGCACCCCACGCTCCTGATTTCATGTCCTGTGCAGTGAGCTCTTTGCTTATGACCTGATTCTCGGGGGAGACCTCAGAAGAGAGGAAGGAGCTGGTCCCGGCCTCAGCATCCATGTGGGTGATCTCTGGAGAACACTCAGTCTCTGGCCTCAGTTTCACGTCTCAGAAACTCACATTTTTGGTCAAAATTGGAGAAAGACACTTAGGGTGCCTTTGGAATTTCTCCATATTTTTGAAGTCAAGTGATAGCAGGTACAAAGTGAATGAACACCCTTGTTTTATGACCTTCTCTGAGGGGGTGCACAGGTATGACATGTGCCTTTAATGTAAGACCCTTGGCTTTCAAAGCAAACATTATTTGCAGCAAAGATTTAACCATTCTAAATTTTTATTAACTAATATATTTTCTATTCAGAAGAATGTGACCTTGTTGAAACTTCTCAACTTACCTTAGGTTTATTAAAATAGAAAATACAGCACTCCCCTGGGTGAAGAACTCAACTACAACTTTATCTTAGAAATGAAAACAATGCAACCTAAACATTTGTACCCTCATATCAATCTGAAATTAAAAATATTTCTCTCTCTCTCTCTACATATATATAATATATATACACACACATATATATACAGATACATACAAGGAATTAGGATGTCTCTCTCTATATACATATATATCTGTATATATGCATATAGAGAGAGAATTTTTTAAAAATCACTCAGATTTGGGAATTTGGAGAAAATAGATAGTTCTTGGATCCATTTACAAGTTTAAAGATTGTACTGGTGTAAGGCTCCAGACGTTTTCCCTGTCACACGCACAGCGTGATATCAATCTGCAGTGTGGGCGTGCTAGCCACTGTATCCTTTGCTAACGTCAGTCATAAACCAGTGGACATAGAGAGAGACCCTGAAGATGAAGGTCACTGCACAGGTGTGACAGGAGGAGGGAAGAGCGACGGGCCCTGCGGGCTGGGTCTCAGACTTGCCACTCCAGCTGCGGAGTTTCCTGCATGATTCCCCTGGGAGTCACTGTGATTTGGGAAGTGACCTTATTTTAGTGTTGGGGTGTGTATGTCTGTATGTGTGTAACTGATTACTATAGGCCGTGTGTGTGTATTTGTGCACGCACGGCCATCCCTCGAGGAAGTGAGGGCTCTACCCTTCCTGGTTCTAAGAAGCTCTGCTCAAGGAAGCTAACAGAATCAATCAAGCAATGCAAAGATTTCTGTTCCATTATTCTCATTTACTAGAACATAATACTTATATAGTTTTGGAAATATTTTGGAGTTAAAATGCCATACATTTGCATTGTAACATATAGGATAAATATTTATTATGTACCAGTTATAGGTATCTAAACATTTGTGTACAAATGTATGTATATATGTACAGAAACACAAAAATGCTCTATTTATTGCTGTTTTTATTAGTCCTAGTTTATAATTACTTATGCACTGGAGAAAATTCATATATATTTGAGATTACTTTAAGTTCCCCATGCTTATTAAATTAATATGCATATATTTGACTAGAATATGTTTGTATATGCATCTTTCAAAACTCATATTGTTCAGACAAAAATTAGTTCTATAAGAACACAATTATGTCTATTCACACATCATTTATTCAGTCACTTTGGAGAATGTTATTTATTGCATAAGTGAATTTTTCTGATCACTGAACCTTAATATTTCAAACACACCATTTAATTTTAAATATCTGCAAGAGAATTTTCTGTGGGTCACCCCTTGAGTTCTTTTATTCATTCACTCATTCATTTTATTTATTTTTTTGAGAGTCTCAGTATGTTGCCATGGGTAGAGTGCTGTGGCATCATAGTTCATAGCAACCTCAAACTCTCGGGCTTGAGCAATCCTCTTCCCTCAGACTCCTGACTAGCTGGAACTACAGGTCCCCACCATGATGCCTGGCTAGTTTTTTCTGAGTTTGGTGGGGAGAGAGTTCTTGTTCTTGACCAGGTTGAGCTCAAACAATCCACCTGGCTTGGCCTCCAGGAGCACCAGGATTACAGGCGTGACTCACTGCACCTGGCTCCTTCCCATTAGTTCTCAAGAAGATAATGCTGGGAATCATTATAATGATAAAAATCAGGAATATTGCCCTAGGCTGAGCAACAATTATGCCAGGCGCATTGCATGTATGTATGTTAAAAATTCTTTATACTTGGTAATGATTAGGACATCTCATTCATATACTACTATTGAACAAAGTGGGACTTGGAGAATTTAGGTAACAGGATTCAGTTATAAAACTAAGTAGAGTTAGGATTCAAAGCTATGTCTTTCTTGCTCAAAATTCTCTCGCCTCTCCGGTACAGTGTTTCTGCTCAGCAGGGCCTCACCTTGTCACTACGGCGGGTGGGTGTCTGTGGCTACCTTCTGCTTATGACGTTCTGTTCTACCTCTTCCAGTTTCCTTCAATTTTGTTTCTTCTTATCATGTGCGGCTTAATCAGAAAAGTGGGTTTGAGAAAAACTGCAGGTTAAAGCTTATTTGGAAATCAGTACTTTTTTTCTTTGACAAAATATATTTGATGTTCATTCTATTTTCCCAGCAATAAAGCATTTGAAGCGACTGAGACTTTGTTGTGTGTACACACTAACTCACTAGCCCTGCTAGGTTGAAAAGAAATTCTTCAAAGAAAATGCCAACTAAAATGATGCAAAAATCAATAAAATGTGCTTTCGGAAGCATCTACTGAATATTGCAAGTCTATTTGTGTCCTTCCAAAATAAGTTCCCTTAACAGCCATTTTCCAAATTGTGCCAGGCCTTTGAGAAAGAAAAGATGTTAATAAAAAGCAGAGGCTGCCTCCTTCAGTTCCCCATTTTAAGGGATTTGTAAACCGCGACAGATAGCATAAAGGTTTTATCTACGTGCTTCTATAACTAGTCTGGCTTTTTCTAAATTGTATGAGAAGAAAGTCAAATCTCTGGTTTCTTTGTAGTATATAATTGTAACAAGACAAGCAAAGAAAAGAGAAGGCTTAGGGAAGGAAAATCATTCCTTAAAGTTTGAGGATTTAGTAGATTGTCAAATAAAAGTAGCTCAAGTTCAAAGGGTTATTATAAATATCTCACAGACTGCCAGAAAAACTTCTGTGATGGTGTTAATGCGCAGACTTCAGTGTGAAACAGGAAATAAGATTTTGGAGCTCAGTGATGAAAAGGACACACATCACCCACAAAACTCACTTTAATTAAAGATGGAATTTTGGTGAGCGATGAAACAGTTGAACATGCGGAGGGATTTATAGGTTCAATGAGGTGACACCAAGGTTCTACGTTTTCTCATTTTAAAAATTTCATTTCTGGAAATAAGTATTGTAGTCCTTAGATAATATACTAAAATAGACACTACTTTCTTTTTTATTTCTTTACTATATTCTAAAATTCATTTTGGCCAAAGAAGTAAACGTTTATAAACCAGTGAAAAAAAATTAAGGTTTTACCCAGTTGAAAGTGAACATATTCTAGTATCTGATTTCACATATGTTTATTTTCTTCACCACCTCTGGGAAAAAAACCAACAGCATTTTCCAGATCATAAATAAAGTGGGAAAACGGAACCTGTGCTCTGTTTTTGTTTGTTTGCTGTCTCCCTTTACCTCAGGGACTCCAAAGCTCTTCAGCATGCTCAGACACCAGCTTTGGTGTCCCTGGGGACTGTTCTTCTGGCCACATGATGGGTCCACATGCCACTGTGTGTCCTCTCTCCCAACTTGCTGCTGCCTGTAAGGCCCCCCAGGAGATGTGTTCCTGCAGGTCCTGGTAACAGGTACCAGCCCTACAAAGAACCCAGAGTCTCTCCCAAAGGGGAGGAGTTTGTCCACGACCCTGCACTCAGGAGGCATGAGTGCCCAACACTCACACTGTCCTGGCCATGCCCAGCCCCTTCTCTCCTCCTCACGTCCACCTACAGCTCTTCTCCTGTTACTTGCTTCATGAGTGACAAGGCAAGACAGGTGTCTCCTGCTCCTGATGACCTACAGTAGGCATTGGGCCACTGCCACACTGATTTACTCTTTGATGAAGGTCTCTTTCCTTAAAACACATAGCTACTCTCCCTGGAGGGCAGGCCAAGGAGACTCATAGAGTCAGGGACATTTTCTGTATTCAGGTTCACTTCTCTTTGCACCTCTAGATTTTAGAGCCAAATTTTTGTATTTTTCCCTATTCTGGTAAAAACTATTTCTGGGGAGGTCTCAGTTATTCACATAAACATGTGGCTGCAAAGATTATTCACAAGATGTGGGCACACGGCTGCCTCCATGTGTCATTAAAAGAACTGACAGTACCTTGTATCTAGGAAGTCCACAGTCTAAACTTCTCTTTTATATTAAAAAAAAAAAAAAAGACTGTGGGTGGTACATTGCTAAAAACAATGCTTAAGGGTTCAGTGGGAAGTTTGCAATGTCTGGAGCTGAATCAAAGCTTCGCCTCTTAAGTGTGGAATAGACTTGTGGGGTTCCTCAGGGCTGAGGGTCGCCAATCAGAGTGTATGAAATTTGAACTCTGCAAAATGAATGAGTTCCAGAGAGTCGCTGTACAGCATTGTGCCTGCAGATACTACTCTGTCGTATATTTTAAAATAAGAAGGAGACTGCATGTTAAATGTTTGTACCAGAATCAAAAATAAATCCGGGTAAAACAGAAAATAAACGAATAAATAAATAACTTTTGCCTCTTACAACTAAGTAATTTTGGGTAAGAGTCCTGACCTGACCAAGCCCTTTGTAGGGCAACATAAAATATAAAGAGATAGTTAATGGTTATTTCACAGAGTCATGAAACCAAAATAAAATGTACATGCAATCCACTCAGTACAGATAAAATAAAACTAGACAACACAAAACAAAACACTATTATTAGTATTAGGCAGCTCATGTCATTCCAGTATTGAACTAAGAAGTGTATCAAAATGCTTGCATTGCTATTTCTGGATTCATTGAATAGTCTTAGATGATTCTGCGTAATTTAAAATATTCAACTTTTCCCCATTTTTCAGGCACTCAAAAAAAAGATACTATTCAATACCTAATTAACACTAATAAATGTATTTGCTTATTGGCACTGGTAAGAATATTGCAGAAGTTGAGATTTATACTTGAATTTCAGTCTGTGCTCATTAAGTTAATGAAATTATATTCATAATATTGATTTTCAACCTAAAAGCTCCCTGAGGTTGTTGTCTTACTTTGGCTGCTCTGAATAAGTAACTCTGTGTTACTTATTATTAAGTTATACCGTAGTTAATGGAAGAGACTGGACTCAAACAGAATTTTTTACATTAAGTTTATTTCTTTCATCATTCTAGCACTAACTGTCTCATTATAGATTTAGTAATTATGTGCCTTCTTACATTTCCTTTTGGTAAAATATATTGATTCGTTGGCTTTAATACCAACGTATGAATAGGTAGTGCTTCCCAGCTAATTCCTCTTACCTAGGCTTGGTCAAAACTAGTTTTCTTTCCCTAGTTAACAAGTTGCTAAAAGTGTGATCCTTTTATGACCATGATTCACACAAAAGGAACCTGCCCTGAGCTGGGCTCTGTTCCTCTGAGCCCTCCAGCTGGCCTGGAAGTAGAATCCATGTAATGAGCACAATGATTATAATGCCATTTATTTGGTTCTAAAAACATTTCAGCTTATAAAATTAAACACCTAGTATGATTCAACAGTGTTCTTCAAGGACTGCTTGGGGATGCCCAAGTTTCTAGAGTGTTGGGTTGATTTGATTTTTGGAAACCAAGTGTCTGCTCCTAATGAAGAACTTTGGAGAAAAAACTCAGGGAACAATGCAATGGAGAACTAGTATGGAAAAATCCTATATATTCTTTGAAAATTACATTGAACTCTTAATATATATGGTGTATATATCTATCTAAAAAGTATTGGTTACTCAATTATGAGAATCTAAATTAATAAACATTTTGCTGTTTAGATACATGAAACTGTCAGATATTTAGTGTCATTTCAATTATACATGGGTTACTTGAGACTATTTTGTGCATATACTTCTACACAATTCTTTATCAATCAAATGGTTTATGTAATATTAAATGGAGTTGCTATAATGCCTTAATTTTCTCCTTTGCAGACCTGAAGATAAAATGGTATGATGTGATCTTCAAATGCATCAATGGTGGACTTCATTTTCTATTAAGAGGACATGGAAAATTTAATGATTTTCCTTCAGTTTTTCCATCCAAAATGGGTTCTAGTTATCCTAAAGTGACATAATTTAATCAGACACCTCAAAAGCTTGTTAAGGAGATGAAACAAGGTGACTTTTTATCTGGTCATGATCAAAACTCTCCCCTCTAATTCACCTTCCCTAATCCCAACAGGGGAAGTCCCCTTTCCTGTTATCTTGTCTTCTTCTACTATTAAAGTTATAAGAGTTGATTCCTGCATACATCATTCTCGAGTAAAATCCTGGAACTCTCCATCTTCTACGGAGGCAGACAATGATGACAGCCAACCACAGATCACCTACACTTGTGAGCCAAAAGAAAGTTTGAAGTTATCATTTAGGAAACAGCAAGAAAAATCCTAATATGGTTTTCTTTTGGCATCACTGAATAAGTGCGTCTGACCTGACCCTGTTCTACCTTTGCCTATTACTGATTACACTAATCAGATTTATGTTTTCCAGAAATGTCATCAAGCCACACGCAATAAAGATGATTCCAGTCCATGAGCCCCTGTATCACTCTCCCTCTGGAGAAACCCTAACTGCCCCTTTCTATCATTGCCCGATTCAGCAGGAAGCAGTTAGATCAAGTCTTCACCCCTTTTCCCTAACAGCAGTTAGAGTTTCTACTCAGAGAGGGAGAATTGATGCAGGACATTTGGCACCCTAGCCAGCTCAGTGGAGCAGGTGGACCTGCCGCCTCCTCTTTGGTGGTGTTGGTGCTGCGGCAGTCAACTGAAGAGCCAGCGGGCTGGATGACAGGCAAGGAGGGGGACTTCCAACCCCCACCAGAGGCTCCAATAGCCAAAAAGACTGGACAACTACCGAGAAGACACCTGTGCCTTGGTGTCTCCTTCACTTTACACTTAGGACTAAATGTGGAACCCCCATTTCCTATGCCTAGGTCAATTTCTTGTGAATTTCCTAGGCCTCAATTCCATGAATGGACTGTGTCCATTCATTGATACATTCATTC
>CAUYON010009215.1:0-11471 GCA_963573935.1 Arctocebus calabarensis
TTTTTTTTTTTTTTTTTTTTGTAGAGACAGAGTCTCACTTTATCGCCCTGGGTAGAATGCCATGGCGTCACACTGCTCACAGCAACCTCCAGCTCTTGGGCTTAAGCGATTCTCTTGCCTCAGCCTCCCGAGTAGCTGGGACTATAGGCGCCTGCCACAGCGCCTGGCTATTTTTTTGTTTTTTCAGTTCGGCCGAGGCCGGGCTTGAACCCGCCACCTTCGGTATATGGGGCTGGCACCCTACTCGCTGAGCCACAGGAGCTGCCCATTAATTTTAGTTGCTTTAAATCCACTTGTGTTTCAAAATAAGATTGCAACCTCCCCTTTCCTCTGGTTTCTATTTGCCTAAAATGTTGTTTTCCATCCATTCACCCTCAGTTTTATTTTGTATTTCAAGGTTAGGTGTGTTTTCTAGAGGTAACATATAGATGGCTTGTACTTTTTTAACCATGGCCACCCTGTGCCTCTTTTGTGTGGAATTCAAGCCATTAACCTTTATTAAGAAAATTGAAAAGTATGGTGGAGTTCTAGTCATCTTATTTTTTGAAGGTCCATTGCTTAGTTTTATCCTTACACTCTTGTGGAAGCTATGTTTTCTCCTTTAATTTGTGAGTGTTTACTTTTCTGGTGGTCCATTTTGATGTACAGTGTGGAGAATAGATTTAAGTATTTTCTATAGAGTTTATCTCATGGCAAATTTCCTCAATTTTGCACATTGGTAAAAGAGTTGATTTATGCACTTATTTTGAAGCTTAGTTTAGCAGTACACAGAATTCTGGTCCAAAAAATGGTTTTATTTTGGAAGATTAAAAATATCTGACCATTCTCTTCTGGCTTGGAAAGCTTTAGCTGAAAAGTCTGCTGTCACTCTGATGGATCTCCCACTGTAGGTCAATTGGTACTTAACCCGGGCTGCTTGCAGAATTTTCTTTTTCATCTTGACTTTCTGCAGCTTCACTACAATTGTGACCTGGAGATAGTCTATTTGTCTTGAGACAACACACAGTTTGATATCCCACCACAAGAAATATTTCAAGATCTTTAATGATACTTGGGAAGTTTTTATTTATCAAAATGTCCATTCCTTTGGGATCTTCTTTTTACCCTTTAGGAATACCTACAATTTATATATTTGAACACTTCATGAAGTCCCATAATTGTCTGAGTGAATTTTCTGCTTTCTCTTTCTTCTTTTCTGTTTCTTTAATTACCTGGGTTCACTGAAGAGTTTTAGCCTCTAGCTGTGAAATTCTTTCTTCTCCATGGATTAATCTGTAATTGATGTTTTCTCCTACTTTTTTGAGTTTCCTGATTGACTCCTTTAAGTTCTTAAGCTTGCCTGTGTCCTCTCTATGTTCTTCATATATTTCGTCCCTTTTTTGGTTCTTTTTTTTCCCACTTTCTTGACAATTTTCTTTATTGATTTTGCCATCAATATTTCATTTACCCTTTCTTTCATTTCCATTAATTATTTATAGGTTGAATCCTCTGTGATAGCTACTTTATGACCCCTTGGGAGGAGGGTTGCTCTATTCTTGTTTTTCATGCTGCCAGAATTTTTCTATTGGTTTCTCCTCATGTATGTTTCATTCTTGTTCCCATTTTTCCCCTGCTTTTTACTTCTCACTACCTCCTTCATTCAAAATTACCTTGTCTCAGTGCTTAGGTTTTGAAGTGCCTTTGGTATAGGAAGATAAGTGTAAAGAGGAAGAAGGGAGAAAGAAAATAGAAAGAGAAAGAGGAGGGATAAAAGGGGAGGTGGAGAAAAGAATTGAATAAAAACAGAGAAAAAGGACAGAAAAGGAGAAATGGAGTGACAGGAGAAATGGCAGTATTTGGCAGGATGCTTTCACCACAAACAAACACATCTAGGACTTTGGGGGACTTTGTGGGGTTAGTCCCTCTAAGTCAAGAGATTCTTACCAGACTGGGGAAAATCAAGACCCCATCTCTGCCATATATAGAGAATTTAGCAGTATGTCACAATACGAACTTACAAATGCCTTCTTTCTAAAGGCCAAAGATAGAAAGACACCCAAGACTGAACTTGTGGCCTCCTTGAACCAGACCAATGCTGTGACCCCCCCCCAGACAGACCAATGCCATACCTCCCAGTCCTCATTGAAAAGAAAAAAATTAAAAGAATAAAAATAGATAAATAAAATTTAAAATATAATTGTGTAAGATCAGGAAGGGAAAAAAGGATATCTTTGGTGTTGTATGAGAAAGTTATGTAGAAAAAATTAGAAAAGTACAAAAATCTCTACCAAAAGAGAAAAAAAGAGAGAGCAATAAAAAGGAGAGAAGGAATAAAAGGGCTGAAAAATGAAAAGAAAAATGCTATTTTTTATTTTTACTTATTTTCAATAGCATTAAAAAAAGTAAAAGTAAAAAAGAAAACTATAACCAAACAGGAAAAAAACTAAATAAAACACAACAATAAAATAGTTAAAAAAATTAAAGAAAAAATTAAGGAAAAAATGGAAAAAGGAAGCAAAAAAAGGTAAAACTATATATATAATATATATATATACGCACACTTACATATACATATGTGTTTATATATCTGAAACAATATATGCATATATAGTTTATATATATACATATGTACACATAAATATATATGTGTATATATATATATCTTTGTATGTATATTGCAATATCTTGCCTGTAAAGCAAGTGGCGCTATGACGTTTGGAGACCGAGTACACACACTGAATTTTCTGTATATAACTGGGGTCATAAGCCATTCTCTGTTTGTAAAGGAGGCTGGATCTTGTCTTCCTGATGTCTTTGCCCTCAATCTTGGCCCGTTAGCTTTATCAGCATTCAGTCCCTGTGGGACTTGAGTCCCAAGCTCTCACTAGACATCACAGGAGGCCCATCAGACAGTGTCCCCTGAAGACAAAGCTGCCCTCCCAAAGGATGTGGGCAGCACTCAGTTCAACTCAAGGATGGCCACTGGAGCTCAACAGGCATGCCAGAGCTGCACACTAGGACTCCATGGACTATTCCCCCTGCATAGATGATCTTCCCACAATGGTGGTACTTTGCCAGCAGCAAAATTAATGAGAGAATCTCTGAACCCAGCATTCAACCCTAGATGCCAGACACTGTTCAGTGTTCTGGCCACCAGACACTTGTTTCTCCAGTGAGCAGCCCAGTCCAAGATCAAAATACTGTAGGACCACCCTTTTCCATCCCCAGCCTTCCTGGGAGAGCCAGGTGGCCCATACTAAGCACCTTCCTTCTGCATAGGTTTTACTCACTCCAGACCTCCTTCTTGTCTCCTGAAGTCTCCTACAGTCTCCTGCTGCTTCACTGTGCCCCTGGAGTGATGTTTCTGGGCAGATTACCCAAGCCAGAAATGGCTGATGTCCACTTTTGCTGTCTCCCCAGGAGTAGCCAGCAATGAGATGTCTCTAGCCTGACATCTTGCTCCACCCTCCCCCCATTCCCATTTCTTATTCTGGATGTACTTTGTGTGCTAGAGCAGTCAATCTCTATTCTCTCTCTTCCCTCTCTCTCTCTCTCTCTCTCCTCTCTCTGACTCTCCCTCTCTCTTTCTCCTGGCATGATAAAGATACTTAATAAATATTTGTTGAATGAATTACGAATTAGTATAATCTCAATGGATGCTTTTCGTATACACTAATTAACACCATTAAACATTTATATTCTGATCCCAGTATGAAGTTAAGCTAGAAAATGAATGAAATGTAATCACCTCTCATTTCCAGTCCACCATTCACCAGCTTTATCATTGTCATTACTATTATCATTTCTGCCTTCTTACTGCACTCTTTTACTTACTGAACCTTAATTCCAAAGAGACAAAAGCACCTAATTGCACTCACAATCATTCTACCTTATAATTACCAAACCCAGCTGGAAAAGCCAGTGGAAATTCAATTTCTTTTCCGTCAAATTTCTTTACTAAAATTGCCTGTGAGATGACTTTAACAGAAAATCTATCACAGTGAAAGTACAGATCTCTGACTCTAGAGATCAGAGATGCCTGACTTAGGTGTTCAGTATGTGGACCATGCAAGACCAGGCCTATATTCAGCAAGTGCTCAATATTATGAGGAAGACTGAATAAATACACAAAGCTAAAAGCTCACAGACCATTTAATTGTAACATTCATCATCCAGTGTACAATCCATTGTTAAGTAATTGGTAAGTATTGCCAAAGGCTTCTTTGCTTTTGCAAAATAGTTCAGGATTTTTTAATTAACACAAATACTGCATGAAATAATAAACAGGACACATATTGAGTCACTAAAAAGCTTACACCCTTTGTCTAAATAATATGAGCCCTAAGAATGAATCCCCACCACATCATTACAAATGAATCAAAAATCAATACACACAGAAATATTGTGTAACTATATTATAAAAACTATCCTGAACTTTTTATAATAACAACTAACTTAAAGAAATAATTGAAGTGTTAAACAATGGGGAAATTATCATTTTTGAAGAATGAGTTATGTTACCTGTATGGATCTCAATTTGCTTATCTGTAAAATGGGAATGATATTTACTAGTTGTTTTAGGGGATTAAATTAATTCATCCAGGTTAAGTATGTACATACTCAATTGGATTACAAGGCATTTTTTCTCTTAATAAATTCCCCTCTCTTTTGAGCTCTTTAAAGAGTGTCTGTTTCTTGCTCCTTAATCAAGTTATCCTGAATTTAAATGGGGACAAGAGTGGTGGGGAAAGACAGGCACAGGGAAACGTTTTCCTTTCTTTCACTCTATTTTTATGCATATATAAAACTGCAATGAATGTTCAAATAAGGATGACATAGATTACCAAATATTTTACAAAACCTGTTACAATTTCATTCCAATACTAAGTTTTCCTAGGATATACATACTGACAAGGGGCCAACCATTGTTAAGCACTACACGTGCAAGGCCTTATTCATTGTATACTATTTCCTTTATCTTACAAATGAGGAAACTGAGGCTCAGAAATGTTACATAGCATTAGTTAATGAGACTGCGTCTCTATATAGAAGGGTTAGGTCTTTACTCTCCTGTGAAAGTGTTTGCATTTAGGGAGATTGGGTATTAATAAGGGGGAAGCAGAACAAAAGTGGGCAAGCTGGGGGTAGAAGTTGACTAAAAAATATACCGGTTTTGAAGTCACATTTGCCTAGATGTCCACTATTTTTACTCAGTGTTTTCTTCTTGCTAATTTTATCATTTTTGAGGTGTATATTTGTACCTTTGCTTTTACATTGCTTGTAGAAGTTACTTATGATAAGGATACTTGTCTTGAAGATTTATTTGTATACCAAGTAATTTGTCTTTATCAGTGCTTAAGTATGTATTCCTCTGGGCCGTTGAGACATCATTTGTGTGGGACTGATGCCCTTACAAATCACTCTTTTTTCTCCAGTTCTCTCAGTGTTTGACATCTAGTCTACAAACAGACCTGTCACACTCCAAAACCAAAAGGCCTAACTACAAAAATGAACTTCTAGTAGTTTTTAAAGTAACAATGATACCTGTTTTAAAATCATACTAAAGTACAGTGTAGTTTACAACAGCTTTCTGACCTTTGATCTCATTTAAGAATGATCACACTTGACAAGAAATATTCTTATTTAATGAGTCCAATTTAGAGATACATTAATGTAATGCAGACCTCTCTAATTTGAAAGGTCACATTTACTTTTAATGACCTAATCATGGCAGCTCAAGATTCCACTAGCCTGACAATTAGGCTGCATTTTCAAAAATTTCTTCTTCATATATTGGTGGGTTTTTTTTTTCTTTTTCTTTTTTTTTTTTTCAGATTTTGGCGGGGGGGCCAGGTTTGAACCTGCCACCTCCGGTATATGGGGCCAGAACCCTACTCCTTTGATCCACAGTTGCTGCCCTTCGTATATTGGTGTTTTTCAGTAGCTCCCCATAAGACTTTTGGTTGCAGACACCATTCAGGCTCCACTCTATTCTCCCAGCTCTTCCTTCCAGGTTGTTGCTTCTCAAGCCAGTGGGTATCATGACTGTTCACCTTTCAAGGACTAAGGACTAAGCACCAAGAACATTATGTATATATGCTTTCCCAAGATCCCGTCTTCAGAGATGTAGGGCATTGTGGGGGAAACAGACTCCAATTCAAGTTTTCAACTTGGTCCTGAATCAGCTTAGTTTATATCCAGTCTCATTGCACCTAACGAGTTTTGAAGGCTTTGGGCTGGAATCTTAACTCTTGTTCAGAATTTCACTGATTATCTCATAAAACTATAGTTTTATACATTTCTGGTGCCCAGGATTGTAACCAGACAACCTCAAATCCAGTTAATAGGGCCAGATGGTAGATAGACTTGATGAGTTCCCTGGAAATAGGCTCTAGGGTGGAGAGTTGTGTACAGGAAGTTGACTAGTGAAATCTCAGTGACAGTGACCTAACAGTGACAGTGTTAGGTCTTACCTGAGTCATGAGTTCCAGAGGACTGTGTCAGTTAGAAAGTCTATCTCCACTGCCATCATCACCACCACTATCACTACCAACATTACCACTACCACCACCACTTTATGTTCTGGAAATGCAAAACCACAGAGGACTACCCTGCCCTAGAATGTTTACATATTTGAAAGAAAGCTCCATCTCCATCCTTACACTTGACCCCCACAGGACTCAAAGATGATGCAGACTACTCCCTTGTCTCCTATCTCCATAAAACACCAGCTCTAATTCCTTTCCTTCAAGGAGTTCCTTATTAATACACAGCCTCCCTATTGCAATACCCTGAATAAAAGTGTTTCCTAAATTGCCAGGTTCATTATGTCATGGACAAGAGCTGGGTCTGTGAGGAGTGAGGAAGGTAGAGTTGAGCAGTGAGAGATGCTGACCTGCCATCAGGTTGCAAATGGGACCTCCATTGACTTCTGGGAGGCCCCAGAACCGGAGTAACTCTTCAGAATTGCCCTAAATTGAAACAAAACTGGCCTGTCTTTGTATCCCAGAAATAGCCTGTCACCCAGCCTTGGGAGGGAAGTCACCCAGAACAAAGCATGTCCCTAAGGTCAAAGGCAATTTTCAGTAGAGGAGGCAGCTATTAGCTAGCAGCAGCCAGGTTTGCAGGATCGGTGGTGGCACCTACATAGCAATCCTGCTCCTGGGTATCTACTACATTAATAAACCCACAAATACCAGTGAATTAACAAACAGAGTCAAACAAATATGAGATAACAGTAAGTGACAGAAGACAGTGAGAAGTAACCCAGGGAATGGCATGGGGCATATCCTACATAATTTTAGAATTTTTAAGGAGTGCTGCTTCAGCTGTGATTCACAAACTTTCCAGGACTGGTTCCTAAAGGCATTAAATTTGGTAATAAGTCACTCTCTATAGTTTTGTTTCTAAATTAATTAGCAATTTACTCATGAATATTTAATGGAAATAAATTTTAAAAACCAACTGCCACATTTGCTGCTACCTAATCATAGTGAGCTCCAGTCTCCCCATCGTTTCCAAGGAAAGATTTTTGAATTTCATATGAAATTGTGTAATCTTTGATTCAAGACAGAAATATTACAAATCACTCTTTTGTTCCAGTGAGCCTGAATCTTGGTGCACTTTTTTTTTTTCTGATAAGAAGCACTTACAGAACTCCCATTACTTCCCAGGTGTTATACTGTACCTTGTCAGGACATAAAACATTTTTCTATATCTTTCTACTCTTGATTACTGTCATCACAAGGCACAGATGACTTTGCCAGTACAGTGTCAGTGGAAGAGGGGAGGCAAAATGCACACTATAGTTCACTGAGGAGCTGAAGCTAATGAACATATGAAGACAGCATTGTGTAAAACTGTTCTTTGTAGATTCTAGAAGTCTAGAAATCTGGAATCTAAAAACACTGCTATCTCAGGTTAGTAATTAGAGGGAGACACAGTGTGGTGTTGAGGTGTTTGTTTCTTTGGCTTACATGCATTTGTTCTCTAGCAGAAGAGAAGAACATGTTCAATTACTGATGAGAAGGAACAGGGAAGTTGGTAAACAATATCAAAGATACAGGAGATATGTTCCTTTCTGAATTAAGGAAGGACGGATGCCTCTTCAATTGTGATTGAGGAGAGAAAGGAGCAGAGCACAAAGTTGTGAACAGCTGGCTTGTTCAGAGTTATGGGTCCACCAGATGACACACAGGACAGTAAGGGATCAAAGGAGATGACAGATTTAGCCAGTGAGTCATTCCAAAATAAAGCTAGTGCCTAGAGATCCAAATGGAAGATGGTGTGCAAGCTGGGAAAACACATGGTTTGGGAGAAAATGAAAAAAGCCTTAATTTAGGTGATTATCAAATTGATTTTTAAAAGTGGGTATTGGAGAAAGAAGCATAGTAGTAATAACCAACAATCACTATATACCAGGCATTGTTCTAAGCAATCAACTCAAAATAACTCCAAAGAGTATATATCATCCTTTCCACATTTTTTATATGAAGTAACTGAGATACCAAGTGGGTAAATCATGTGCGCAAGGCAAAATGCCTAGGAAGTGGCAGAACTGTAGTTAGAGTGATTTCAACCTCAACTTCTCTCTCCTTCTCTGCCACAGGCCAGACAGTTGGATTTGACTTTGTTATTTCAAGTTGACAGTTGTAAGCAATAATGAGTTCCAGGGTGTGGCATAATACTGGTTGGCTGTGGTGGAATGGGTTCTGTGCCCAGTTCAAGAAAGCTCTTCTGTCCCTCCTTCTGCAGCATCCCATGGACTTCCTGATGGTCATTATAGCTGCAGCCTTGGAGATGTTTTGTGTCCAGCTGAGCTATGGCTGGGTACCCAGTGGATAAGGTGGCTATGGGCCAGCTGAAGGGAAGCTGCACAGGGAAGTTCAAACAGAAATATCCATCCACATGCAGGAAAAAGAAGTACATCCCAAAATACGTGGGTAAAACACAGCTGTTTCCTGCACCTGGGCCTCATTTTTGCAAAATCTTCACTGAGTTTTCTTTTGTCAAGTGTTGTCTGTGGTTCCAGACACTTGTCTGGTAGGTATTGCTTCAAGAATGTCAGTTTGCAGCACCACAGCTGAAGCAGGACCATTTTAAGGTCACATCATTAGTGGGAATCTAAAAAGATTTAGTTATCCCAGCAAATATGTGGAGCTCTGGCTTCCGGGTCCCACCTTTGAAAAGCAGTTATTTGAGTTAGAAGGTTGTTGCCTTGTGTGTTTTCCAAGTACCAGTGAAAAGGATGCTAAACTATACAGTCTCTATTAATCTGTGGAAGCTCTTGGATTAATGTCTCAAAGCTTTCTAGCTCTTCACTATGCCAGCATGAATTTGTGAGGAAAAAAGAATGTATCGTGATGCAGTTGTGCCACCTGCTAACTGTAACCTTCCCACGTTACTTAAGGCTCCTAAGCCTTGGTTCTAGCATCTGTAAAATGGAGATAGTAATAGTGTGAATAAGATCATTCAACAGATATGCTTAAAGGAGCCTGGCTATAGTAATACATCATACATGGTAGAGAAATCAGTATTCATAGTAGTTGCTTTTGCTACACTTATTGTTTGCAATTCCTTATTGCCAATTTATGCACCCTGCCTCCTATTCCTACCTGCCCCTTCACTGAAGTCATCAACATTATCCTTCATACTAAAGCTAATTGATAGTTCAGAGTCCACATCCAGGAGGTGCACTCAGCAGTATTTAACACCCTTAACCACTTATTCCTTCTAAAGCACATTTTCTTGGCTCTGCGCTAACATCTAATGAGTCCTAACTATGTGTCAGGTGCTGTTCTAAGTATTTTCCACAAATATCTCATCGACCTACACAATTGATCTTGTCGTTAGCCCAATTCTACAGATGGTAGAAAACGGCTCAAAGAATTTGTTTTCACCATAGGTCACAAAGCTAGTGCTTCACAGACTGTGGTTCAGAGTTATACTTAATATAGTCCAGCTTACTATCCTGTACTCTCTTCTTGTCTGACTTGACACACTGCAATCTTGGTCATTGCTTATGGTGTGCAAGTGCTATGTTGAACACTATGTGTATATGTATGTTATATGTGTATATGGATAGTTAGACAAATCCCTTAGTTGGTAAGGTACATAAATATTTTAATCCCAGATATAGCCTTAAGAGATAAATATTATGATTATATCATTACCTATATTTATATGAAGAAAATGAGCCTCAGAAAAAATAAGTAAATTGCTCAAAGTAACCTTGTTGATAAATGACAGAATCATGATTTGAATTCAAGCCCGTCTAATTTTATGTTTGCTCTGGGTCATTACATAATACTACAGCACAATGGCTAAATAGTACCCTCTCCAACTTCATGTAAGATTGAAATAAACTAGAACAGAACGGATTTCAGTTATAAAGTACCGAAATATCCATGTGTCTATTCAGGTGTAACTTTGCAAGAGTGGAGCTTAGCTTGCAGACCTGATAGCCTCAAACTGTTTCTGAAATAATGAATGCAATCACCAAGCCTCTTCAAAGCCTGGTGATTAGAGCTTTGATGAAAACACCTAGACTTCATTTGTAAGAGGCATGGTCAGGCAGAAAACAACCATTTTAGCTTTTGTGCTAAAATAACAACAAAAACTTCTGACCTTGGTACTCTAAGCATCTAAGCAATAGATGATTATATAATCTATTCATTAACAGTAAAGAGTGCATCCTCCTCACACCCAGTATGTTCCTAAAACAACAACACACCTATATCTAATAAATACAGAAAATGAGAACGTTCAAGGGAATTGTCAATTCCATATTCTCTCTGGCATCACAATTGGTGCAGTCCTGGGTTACCATGTTTAAGATGTTGGCCTGTGTTACCATTTTGAACCTTAACCTTAGTGACTTCCTCATGACATCACAATGGGTGTTTCCTGAGTTACCATCTTTAAGCTTAACCTTAGTCATTTCATCCTGACATCACAATGGGTATTGCCCTGGGTTACCATGTTTAATATTTTGACCTGTGTTACCATTTTGAACCTTAACCTTAGTGACTTCCTCATGACATCACAATGGGTGCTGCCTGAGTTACCATCTTTAAGCTTAACCTTAGTCATTTCATCCTGACACCACAATGAGTATTGCGTGGGTTACCATGTTTAATGTGTTGGCCAGTGTTGCCATTTTGAACCTTAAACCTAGTGACTTCCTCATAACATCACAAAGGGTGTTGCCTGAGTTACCATCTTTAAGCTTAACCTTAGTCAATTCATCCTGACATCACAATGGGTATTGCCTTGGGTTACTATGTTTAAAGGTTGGCCTGTGTTACCATTTTGAACCTTAACCTTAGTGACTTCCTCATGACATCTCAAAAGGTGTTGCCTGAGTCACCATCTTTAAGCTTAACATTAGTCATTTCATCCTGTCATCACAAGGGATATTTCCTTGGGTTACCATGTTCAATATGTTGACCTGTGTTACCATTTTGAAGCTTAACCTTAGTGACTTCCTTATG
>CAUYON010009216.1:0-32537 GCA_963573935.1 Arctocebus calabarensis
GAGAGAGGTATAAGCAAGCAGTACTACTGTGCTTGAGATACTCTGGGAAAAAAATAAGAAACATTGCTGCATTTGGAGCAATTACTAGGCATCTACCCAGAAGGAAAAAAATCCTTTTATCATAAGGACACTTGTACTAGATTATTTATTGCAGCTCAATTTATGATCCTCCAAATGTGGAAACAACCTAAATGCTCACCAATCCAGGAATGGATTAATAAGCTATGGTATATGTATACTATGGAATACTATTCAGACATTTAAAAAAATGGAGACTTTGCAGCCTTTGTATTAACCTGGATGGAAGTGGAACACATTATTCTTAGTAAAGCATCTCAAGAATGGAGAAGCATGAATCCTGTGTACTCAATTTTGATATTAGGACAATTAATGACATAGTGGGGTGGGGGAAGGGGAGAGCAGAGAGAGAACGAATGAGGGAGGGGTGGGGAAAGGAAGAGCAGAGAAAGAGAAGGAGGGAGGTGGGGTCTTGGTATGTGCCACACCTTTTGAAGGCAAGACATGATTGTAAGAGGGACTTTACCTAACAAATGCAATCAGTGTAACCTGGTTTTTTGTACCCTCAATGAATCTCCAACAATAAAAAAAAAAGAGAGAGAGAGAGAGATCTCCTGGAAGATTTTCCTAAGGTTTCCAGGATGGTAGGGTGAGCCCACAGTGAAGACTGCAAAAGAAAAGAGAGAGATAAGATTCAAAGTAGAGAACTGCCACGTCAGAGAAGCTGAGGGAAAGAGTTCCAAGGAATACAAGGTGGTTAGTTGTATCAAGTGCAGGAAACAGGCTCAGGAATGAACTGGATTGACTTAATAGTTGGCAGGTGGGTGGTGACTTTTGCCAGGGTAGCTTTAGGGAAGAGAGTGGAGTAGAAGACTAAATTGTGTGCATCTTGGCAGTAATAAGAGAGACGTGAAAAAGTAAGTCTCTATTTTATAGGAATCTGGGCTGAGAAGGGGATGAGACGGGACAGAAATTGCTGTGCATTAGGCTCAAGGGCTGATTTTAGCCAAAGATGTTTCATAGTTTCACTTTTTCCAACCAATTACAATCAGGACCTCTGCTGTGTCTGGTACATTTCATTAAAAATTTCACATTAAGCTGAGTCTTCTATAGTCTTTTCTGTGCTAATTTGAGCACTTGATCTCTTTAAGTCATTCCACATCCTCCTTCCTGCCACACATACCCACACATCCACATACATTTGATTCTGTTATAAAAAGGGCCACACGGACCCTTTTAGAAAAGATTCCTCCCAGAACTGTACTCAGGAGGTACAGCTGTGACAGTACACACTGGGGAAAGACCGGATGAATCTTGACCTCAGAAGAAGAGCTCAGTTGCATAGGTATTTAGTCAGACACTATAAAGAAACTCTTCTGTTAGAAACATTTAAAAAAGAATGGAGCTTTTGAAATATAAAATCAATATTAATTTTTATTTGCGACCTGTGCATTAGGTAACACAGCTATGAAGACAGACATGGTTAGCACAAACCACTCAGGCTAGCAAGGCCAGGGAAATCCTTTAGGTCACAGGAGCTCCCATCTTCACCTGGATAGCAGCCCCACGTCTTGGATGTTAAAGTCTGTGGAAAGTGCAGGCTTGAAGGAGTTCTGTGGAGCAGAGCAGAGAGATAGGACATTCAAAATCTTTCTATTTTTATTTATGAACTGTGAAATGAATGGACGTTAAGCACAGTTCAAAGGTGCTGGGACTCGCTGACCTGCGGGGATGGGGCTGTTCTCCCAGTGTCCTTCTCCATTTGCCTGCACAGCCCCAGTGCCTACCCTGGGAGTTACCCACACCAAGGTACTAACCGATTCCCTGCCCTATAGCATCCTCTGTCTAGTCTCTTACGGGCAGGGCTCACCACCTGAGTTCAAGTGGCTGAAGGGAAGTTGCCCACCTCTTTAAGAGGTGAGGAATTGATGTAGAAAAAAGCACCTGGAATGTGTCAGTTTCTGTGACAGGAGCTATGGATGGAGCAGAGAACAGCAGAGCCAGACTGGCTCCCTTTATGGAGGACACAGGTTAGGTAAATATCAACTTGGTTGTCACAACCATAGGCCTAATGAGCAAATCACTTACATCAGAATTACATGGGGGTAACTTTTATTTTATTTATTTTATTTATTTTTATTTTTTTGAGACAAGAGTCTCAGTATGTTACCCTGGATAGAGTGCTGTGGCGTCACAGCTCACAGCAAACTCAAACTCTTGGGCTTAAGTGCTGTGGCGTCACAGCTCACAGCAACCTCAAACTCTTGGGCTTAAGCGATTCTCTTGCCTCAGCCTCCCAAGTAGCTGGGACTACAGATGCCTGCCACACACCCAGCTATTTTTGTTGTTGTTGTAGTTGTCATTGTTGTTCAGCAGGCCCTGGCCAGGTTTGAACCCACCAGCCCCAGTGTATGTGGCTGGCGCAATAACCACTGAGCTATGGGTGCTGAGCCGGGGGCAACTTTTAAAATGCAGATACCTGACCTAGGACAGACTTGCTGAATCAGTATCTTCACAGCTAGAATCTGCATTTTTCATAAGGAGCACAATGCACTTATCCACACAGCGCTGCTGAAGATTAACCTTCTCACAGCAGCTGTTAATCCCTCACATCTTCCAAAACTTTCAAGTCATTCAGTTATGACTGACATCCTTATTCTGCAAAGGTGTGTTTTATTACTTCAATTCTTAGAAACTGGCGTTCCAGATGAGTAGTACGCAATGCCAACTTTATCATTTGCGGATCTATATCATCGTTGAAGCTTTTTAGGACAGCTAAAAGAACTTTCTGTGGTTATGGAAACATTCTCTTTGCTGATTAATATGGAGGCACATGTGGCTGTTGAACGTTTGAAATGTGGTTAGATAAGATTAAGGAAATACATTTTTAGTTTAGTTTAATCTTAATTAATTTAAATTCAAATAGCCACATCTTGCTGGTGGCTGCCATATTAGACAAAGCAACTCTAATAAGCAGTTTGCTATAGAGTGGTGAACATGTGCACTTAAATCTCTTCATTTTCTTGGGAATAACATGGAATTCTCCATGTCTAATAAGTTCACTGCCTTAGTGCCCTGAGCCTGTGTCTCCCTTACCATCTGTCCATACCACCTAGCCTATCACACAGGGGGTTTAGGGGCTGCCCTCCCCATTTCATCCTACCATGTGGTCATACCCTGAGGCCCACAGTCTCCTTCTCCTTTTGTACCCACCACCCCAGAACCCACCCCCCTGTTTGGCCTGCCCCTTCCCCTAAAAGTGAGTAGCTGTTCCCCTACTCACGTGAGGTTGAGCATTTTCTTAGGTTGCCAACAGCCGTAACATATTCTTCTCCTAAGTATTTTTCATATGTGACGTCATCTGGAATTTGGGCCAAACACCTAGTGTTGTCTTTGAATAGAAGGTCCTTAGTATCAGACTGGAACATACAGAACTTCTTCGAGCAGTCGGGTACATAATGTCCAAACTCATCCTGTCAATGGACAGAAAGTGCATGAGGACCTGTGCCTTGAGCAGCTAGGGAAACACGTGGGTCAGAAGAGGCTGAAAGCTCTGAACAGGCCCGGGAGGGGAAAAGGAAACTACAGACTATGTCTAAAAGGAAGCTACAGAGTATGCCTCGGGAATTTTCCACCTTTCTCGCCTGCTGTTCACCCACACGGGAATCCTACTCCATGCTTTCAGGACAGCCCCAAATCTTCAGTAGGGTCCCTGCTCCCATCTTCCTCTGAGAAGTCCCTGCCACTCCCACCTTCTCTGATCTATCTCTTTTCTTCGTGTCATTCCTCGTGTCCCTTTGAAATAAGAGGACAATAAAGCATCACTTCTGATGTTATTGTCAAAGAAGACATTAGATGTGAGGCCTCCCAGAGGAGTGGTAGAGATAGTTGTCAAAAGTTTGACTGTATTTTGAATTCTATCTTGGACAAGCCACTTAACTTCTCCAATCTAAGGTTGCAAGTGAAATGATAATTGCAAAAATTTACTTCCCATATAGCAACTAGGAAATTGTCCATTAAATGCTCATTACTGTCATTATGTGCCTTAAAAGACATGCTATTCGAAGACATGCTGTCTTAACTAAAAAAACAAAAAAACTAATGATGAATCAACAGGTGGGGAGCTTTGCTCAAAAGGAAAGTGATGTTGATGTGTAGGGGAGCCTTTGGGATTAGAATACTCAGGCAGCCGCTCTCCCCGTAAGACTGATCCTCAAGTGGTTATTCCCAGCTCAGGATCTCTAAGGGTAGAGGTCCTGGGTTTTTCAGACTGTTGAGAACATTTTTTTCTGCTAGGCAAGAGACACAGAAGTCCACTTTTCATGACATTGGATCAAAGAATGCTGGGAAACAGGATTGGTCCTCTTCATTTTCATGAAGGACAGAAATGGGGCAAATGAGAGAGAGAGCAAGAAGGCAGACTCCTGGTCCTGAGGAAACGTGGATGAGATGGGAACTCATCTCCAGGGAGCAGGAGCTGGAACAGAGAGCCAGGAAGGCCAGGCTTGGGAGGTCCAGTTCCATAATGACACAGCTAGCACGTTTTGACCATTTTCTATAGATCAGTAATTTTCCTATGGCTTTTGGGTACATTTCTTCACTTAATTCTCATGTTAACTAAGAAGGATAAAAATTATTATTATTGCCATTTTATATATGAGGAAACAAGCACAGAGAGGTTAAGTAATTTACCTAAGATGGCATAGCTAGGAAGCTACTGAGTTGAAATTTGACCCAGATATTCTAGTCCCAATTCTGGTTTTCAAGAAAAAAAAAATGCTGGAATCAGGACCACAGTTAGCTGTGAACTTTCCCAAATAACCCACCCATCTAGGAAGAAAGGGTGGAAGGCCTAAATGGTCTGTACCTGCTGGCGACGTAATGTCTGACGGACACAAGCTGCCTTATCTTTCCGTGTGACCACGGCATGATTTGGGCCTCGGGCCAGGTGGCAGTTCTTAGCCTCAGACACAGGCTTCCTGGTACCATCAAGGCACAGCAATTCAAATTCATTATCCTTCAGATCCTTAGCCCATTGGTCAGTATTTGCTCCTGGAAAGAGAAGGAAGGTGGGTGAGCCACAAGTGACGACACTGGTCAAGGTGCCCTCACTGTGGGTAGGTGACTGACTCACTGGTGTGTGGAGGACCTAGGCTGTTTGTGCTATACCACCTAAAAGTAAAATAAGACACTGACAAACTTACTCTAGGCCTGACTGACAGGAAGTATCACAGGATTCTCCAGGATACAGGGATAAAGATTGTGGAAAGAGAGAATTTTGAGAGAAAGATAAGGAATTTGGATTTATGTCAATTGAGTTTGCAATGCCAATGTACTATATACACAAAAGGGACACCTTGGGTAATAGAAGTACTAGAATGAAATTTAAATGAGGTCAGACCTCTTATCTAAATTCTGTTCAAAGGTAAGAATTTGGAGTCAGTAGAGTGGAGATACAAGGTCTAGGAATGGGAACACGACTCAGAAGAGTACAAAGAGAAATCAAGGTCAACAGAGACATAAGCTTAGGGGGGCACTCTGGCAGCAGGAGGGAGAGCCCTTAAAGGAAAAAAGAAATAATACCAAGGAAGAAAGAAAACTGAGCCAACCAACATTCCTTAAATAAATTCTTAACAACTACTGCTTGCCATGTGCTATGCTAGATGCTGGGAAGAGAAAAGGAAGAAAAAGAGTTCAAAGGGCTTCTGTAGCCAAAGTGTATTACAGAATGTAATAAATCCACCAGTAATAGCAATTTGGGCAGAGGATTCTAACAGGGTGGGGTGTGCTTTATGAGAAGGCTTCTTAGAGGAGTTGGTTCTGGATGAGTTGCCCAGGAGATAGGAGGCTAGGGGAGTGAACATGACAGAAAGCAGGAGAGTGATGGCAGACTGGACTCCAGTGGGTTCCACTGGCACTCAGTCATACTAAGGCAAGGAATGCTCACGCTCACCCATCTTTGTTTTTGTTTTGTTTTGTTTTTAATGTCATGGCTGTCTAACTTTTACCCACAAGTTAACAGACAATGATGATTCTTGCCTGGATCAATTATCAATATATTGGTTGATATATTGCCAGATGATCTTTTCTCACTTTGTCATCCCTCTTGCATTCATTCGTTCACATTCTCTGATGAGGAAGAGCTTGCCCTTCTTCATTGGCCTCATCAGCATTGCCTCAGGGATTCTTATTTTCTTCAATGGGTTACCAGCCCTTATAGTTCTTATTATTTATCTTAACATTCACAATTCTTATGTTGGGCACAGTAAGGTCATTCACACTGGCTCCTGGGTGCCTTGACATGTCCCATCTCTTTCTGAGCACTTCATTGGGATAGTCTAGGCTCACCATATATTTTTCCTGCCCCAACCCTGGAATCAGCTACTTTCCCAAGGAGTCCTGGTTCCTCTTAGCAGAAAATAGTATTTATAAGCCAATATCTTGTTGCTCAGTCCTGGACCTGTGCCATTGCGCCCAGGCCTTCTCAGTGGATGGGTGTGGTGGCTCATGTTATAGCTGAAGAAAATACCTGTAAAGGACATTATTGGGATGACTGAAGTTTGAATGTGAATGGTAGATGCGATGAGTATTAAATCCATGTAAGGTAAACTTTCCTGATCTTGCTAACTATACCGTGGGTATGTAAGAAAATGTTTTGTCCTTGGGAAACTGACACTGAAGTATTTAGGAGAAAGAGGCACAGGTCATCTACAGCTGTGGGGGTGTATATGTGAGCCGACTCAGGGCCACTGGGAGCCCCATGGTCCTGATCATTCTGCTGACCCAGGTGAACACTTTTCACTAAGCAGATTTAGAGCTTTGGAGCCTAACAGTGCCCATAACACTTCCATAAAGGTGTCCCTGAATACAAGAGAACACCAGTGAGCCAGTCTTTAGGGGACAGGGGAGCATGTGTACGTACCATTAGTGTTCTGCTCAATAGTCTGGGATTTCACAAAGGCCACGTCTCCCTTCTCAACTAGACACCTGCAGCAGTCCAGATAGGAGGAGAGAGAAGAGAGGAGGTTAGGGCGATGCATCTGTCATTTAGGGGCTTAGGTGCTTTGCAGGGCTGACTAGGTGATGGCGTCAGTGCATAGCTCTCCAAGGGGAGGACTTCACAGGTGACCGTAGTGATACTCAGCAATGAGATATGGAGCACTTTTACTAGGATGAGCTTGTGAACTCCATTGTCAGACCTTTGTATGTTAATTTCATTTTATTTTTCTTATAAGTTTGGAATCTGTCAGTTGGATACATTTTACTTCATAGATAAGTTTTATAAGACATATTTAGAGAACGAAGCCCTTATTCATATATAAGCATTATTTATATAAGCAAAGAGCCTTTCCTGGCTTGGCACTTGTAGCACAGTGGTTATGGCGACAGCCACATACTCCGAGGCTGCTGGGTTTGAACCCAGTCTGGGCCTGCTAAACAACAATGACAACTGCAACAAAAAATAGCCAGGCATTGTGGCAGGCACCTGTAGTCCCAGCTACTTGGGAGGCTGAGGCAAGAGAATCTCTTAAGCCCAAGAGTTGGAGGTTGCTGTGACACCAGGGCACACTGCCAAGGGAGACATAGTAAGACTCCGTCTAAAACAAAACAAAACAAAAACAAAAACAAAACGAATAGGGCAGCGCCCATAGCTCAGTGGGTAGGGTACCAGCCACATACTCCAAGGATGGAGGGTTTGAACCCAGCTCAGGCGAACTAAAACAACAATGACAACTGCAACAAAAAAATAGCTGAACATTGTGATGGGCACCCATAGTTCCAGCTACTTGGGAGGCTGAGACAAGAGAATCACTTAAGCCCTAGAGTTAGATGTTGCTGTGAGCCATGACGCACGGCACTGTACCCAGCTTGAGATTCTGTCTCAAAACAAAAACAAAGAAACAAAAAAAAACGAAGAGCCTTTTATTTTGATCTATAGTTCTCAAATACACACTGCCATCAGGAAAAGACACAGTAAAGACGCAAACTCTTAAATCCCCATGAAAACAATACAGACTACTTTGTAAAACCAAAAATTTGTGGAGTATGAATTGTATTTACTCTAATTCACAAGATGATTCTAACTAGAAAATCGGGATACCCTTTGTCTTTCCTGGGCAGTTCAATTACAATTCCAGCATCATTGTGCAGTTCATGGATTTATGAACCACCAGACAATGGAAGGACCAATGGAGAAAGGATAGTTAAAAAGTAATAAGGTACACAGGTGTCTCAAGAAAATGACAGACACTCCATGAAGTACAATTGTAGTCAGGAATTTAGAAATTATGTGCTTCACTTTTCCATACTTCAGATGAATGTAGTTCTAGGTTTCTCACAGGCACCTGGAAGAGCTTGAGCCAAACTCTTGACTCAGTGCTTATCCAGTGGTAGCAGGGCACTAGTGACATTTCTAGATCATTCTTTCTAGTACAGGGCTGTCCTTTGTGCTGTGGCATGTTTAGCTGCTTCTGCCCCTTAGATGTCAGTGGCATCCTTCTTCTCCATACCAATATTTTCACAAGCAAAACCATCTCCACAAATTGCCAGATGTCCCCTGAGGGGCATAGCACCCCCAGTGGAGAACTGCTGAACTGACGCACACACCAGTCTGCTGTCTGTGACTACCAGGTCTGGTAGGTAGACAGTGCCCTGGAGGAGCCTGGCTGCCCTTCCACTCACGTGGCTCTACGTTTGGTTGTGAAGTCTCCCACCTTAGTGCGTGCAGCACTAATAGGACAGGAACATACAATTTTCACCTTGGTTCCTAAAAGAAATCTGGTCAGGTTGGGCACCATGGCTCATGCCTATAATCCTAGCACCCTGGGAGGTCGAGGCAGGTGGCTTGCCTGCGCTTAGGAGTGCAAGACCAACCTGAACAAGAGTGTGACTCCATCTCTACTAAAAATAGAAAAACTAGTGGGTGTTGCAGTCGATGCCTGTAGACCCAGCTACTCAGAAGGTGGAGGCAAGAGGTTTACTTGAGCCCAAGAGTTTGAGGTTGTTGTGAGCTATGATGCCAGAGTGCCAGAGTGAGACTCTGTCTCAAAAAAGAAAAACAGAAAGAAAAAAAGAAAAAGAAAAGACGTCTGCTCCAGGCTGGAATAGGCATTAGAATATCGGTGTCAGGGTGAAAGACTCACCTGAAAGCCCCTGTGTAGCCATAGTAACCCTCCTTGCTGTTGGCATTACACTTGTTGGGGTTTGGGCCTATACACAGCTCACAGAGACTGGAATTTTTCGGAGACCCAGGGGCACAGCCTTGACTGAAAAATTCATCTGTACAGAGGAACAAGAGGAAGTCAGCTCTTTCAGAGTCAATATAAGTGACTTTTATCTAAAACATAACAGGGCTGCATGGCCCAGGAGAGGTAGAACATACTCATTAATTCTGCGAAATGAATGAATTTCACCACCAACAACTCAGGATGTGCCTGGTTGCAGGAAACTTATTGAGCTTGGGAACAGGAGTTGGTGACAATTCACAGTGCCAATAGAAGCTTCCTTTAAACACCCTGCTGGTGTCATCACTAAACTAAGAAGAAATGGAAATGACATGAAAGGGGACAGACAAGAGATGAAGACTGACATCTCCCTTCCTGAGCCTGTGCCACCTGTTTTCACATGTCCCTTCCCTGCTATTCATTAAAAGAGCCCTTACTACATCCCCAACCTCAGGAATGGGGTGGAAAATTTTCCTTGTAACTCAGCTGCTGTCCCGTGGCTGTGAAAGAGCCCAGAGGCTCAGGACAGGAGACCCTTTGCCAGTGGGGATACCAGCCTTTCTGGAAGCTGCACTAGCCAACAGAGCACCCTAGTGTAGACACACGCTCTCCAGTCTTGCCGCACATGGGGTTGGCTGGTTTCATAACCAGATTTTGAAGCCTCTCTTTGAAAAGGAGTTCCCTAAATTTGGAGGTGGCAGGAAGGAAGTACTCAGGAAGCTAATGTAAATCAGAACCACCGGAAAACATTTATCTTTAGGGATCTTACTCTTAGAAGTTTAAGGGGGTAGAAATATGAGCATACTTGTTGATAGAGGACATAAAGTGATTTCTACTCCTTTAAAGGAGCTGACAGTGACTCAGTGAGATTACCAACACTTTAAAGAGACCCAGGGACCACTCGAGTTCCTAGGGCTTACAAAACACCCTTGCAGGGACGTATACCCAAATACATTTCTGGAATGTTCAAAGAGGTGATGTGCCTACATGCTGGGTGGTGAGAAGTTAGCTAAAATAATTGGACAGACTTCCTAAAAGTCTCCTTTAAAAATCAAACAGCAGCTGGCATAAACTTCCACTGGCTCTAGTGACTTCCCGGAAGGTGGATGTGATAGTTAACTGTGGGGTGGCCTTAAAGATGGAAGCCTCCTGCTAAGATAGTAGAATAGAAAGCGAGAAGGAGCCTGGGTTTCTCACGGCCATCCCAGTCATGGATTTCTCACCTCTGGTCTTTTCCATGAGGGACAGAAAGTAAATGCATATTTCCCTGGCCCATTATGTGCAAATGAAAAGAACCATCCTGACTCAGCAACCCAGCTCCATCCCTCCCAGACCTTTTTGAGATTTCCTCAAATTCTACCTCTATAGATTCAAAGCATACACAGCCCACAGATCCATGCCACAGCCCTCTCCCCCAGGGCAGGACCCTTGTTTCTGGCGTGGCCCTCACCACTGCTCTTTCTCAGGCTTCACTCACCAAATCGGCAGTGGTTGAGCTCGTTGTAGAGCAGGCCCATGGGGATGTTCCAGCCAGCGGTTCTGTCCACTGCAGTGTGGCAGGACTTTTTGCCCTTCAGAGTGTTCCAGGTGAGGTCAGCAGATGATTGCTTTACCACTGCCACAGCAAGATACCCTACCAGAAAGATACCAAGAGATGACATTTTAACACCTTTGGTGACTCCAGAGCATCTGCTTCCAATTAAAGCCACTGTCTCCCTAGGGAAGCAAAGATGCCATGAGTTAGTTGTTGAATCTTGAGAGGATCTCCACCCCCCAACTGGCTGAAGGGAAATACGAGCCATTCTGACAGGAGGAGATTAACATGAAATTTGAAAACAAAATACAGTACAACCTCCATGGTTGACCACCTCCCTATGTTGACTGAATTTTTATAGCCTGGATATGCACCACATGAACATATATCAGTACAGTAGGCTTAGTTCCTTCTGTGGACCACCTCCATGTGTTGACTGGTTTGTTACACTCCCTTGGGTGGTCAGCTTTGCACAGAGGATCTACTGTACTAAGAAGACATTATCATTAAAGCAATGGCTGGTGTACAGCCCTTCCCTGAACGCATGCAGTTCTCAAAGTTATAAAGAGCAATTCACCCTCTGAGGTGTTCTAAATGGATACTGAAAAAGCTAACATAATTCCAATCTTTTATAAATCAACATATATTTGGAGAGAGTTGTAAAAGACCGATAAACAACAGGAAATAACATTGGACCAGACATTTTCTGATGAGAATATAGTTTTACACCAAAATAAATATGCAAAGTGGTACATGTCGAAATTAAGTCAGCTTCTGTTTTCAGCAACAAATATATGCTGGTCCTTAAAGTAAGGAAGAGAAATCAATCTTGGATTTGTTTGCTAATGCAATTAATTCAGAATATTGTTTCGAAACGAAACAGAATCCTTATCGTCCATGGAATAAGAATGGCTTTTTTCATATCTATTAAAGAACTTGGCTCCTCAAGTCACGGGGAGAGGCTGGGAGGTTGTCATCAGTGGAAGTGACAAGGATACACTAATGGCTGTTTGGAATATGACGTGCAAGAGCCACAAGGGCGATGGGGCCCAGTGCTGATGTTGCTGAATGTGACATTTCCTGCCTTGCCCCTCCTGCTTGCTCTCTCTCCAGATCGACCCTCAGACAGAGGCCTGGGTGACAGCCGGGTGGGCCTGGTTTCTGGGCCTAGCCCTGGATGGGAGGTCAGGTAATTTCATGCTTCCAGACATCTGCCTGTGCGAGGCTTTCTACTCAGCCCCTAAAGGAATAAATAAGCAAGGTTCCTTGGTTGGGACTAACTCTCATCTGAAAATGTGCAGGTCTCATGTCATGTGAGATGGTGGGGAGCAGTGAGAAAGGCCTGGATTTGCTTCCCATAAATATGATCCCAGATAATCTATAAAGTTTCCGGGCCTTAGAATTCTCTCATGTGTCTTTAAATGATACCAGAATCTACCTTCTAGGATTGAATGAGATATCCTATGTGCAAGTCATGGCAAGTATAAAAACATAACCACCATTATCAACAGCTATCCTTCCATGGTTCTTTGGCATTCTAAAATGTGTTCTCTCCCAGTGCCTTACATCCTTGTGACTTGATTTTAAACTGACGCGACCAATTCCCCCAAACAATAGGAATTTACATTTTAACTGCAGAGGTGCCAATTCCACAATCCCTACTCACCTTCCTCTGGGTTTTTCACACATGCTTCGCTATTTTCTGGAGAAAAGAAAATGAAGACGGCATTAAACCCTTAGCTCTAGATCAGAGAATCATGCCTTTCTTATGTTTCAGCTAAGAATAAAAAAAGAGACAAATAAAACTGTCTACACATGTCACCAATTCCCAACAAGTCCAGATTCTCTGGATGCTGCCAGTCCATTTCAGCTGCTGGCACCTAGAATTTATCTACAAACTCTGAATTTCAAGCTTCCTGCTCTATCTATCTCCTCAGGAGGTTTGCCAGCCAACGATATTTAAATTCTACATCAAGGCAGCAGGGAAGCCAGAAGACCTGCCAGAAATCCCAGTGGTCCTCTGTAGTGGGGTCCTTTTTTGTGGGAATTTCATAGTATACAGCGTCCATTCCCCACTTCTGGAAGGTTCCATAACTCCCATCCTTCCAGGTGACTGTGGGGATTCAAGATGAAGGCGCTCAGAGCCCAAGAAGTAGGAGGTGCTCACGAAGGAAGTGCTATGTGGCAGCTGTAGTAGGAATAAGGCTGCAATTTTTCCATCTCTTCTCTCCCTGGCCCAGAGGGGAATAAAACAGAGAAGTGCTGTCCTCCACTTACCGTACTGATCATAGTTCTCTGCCATGACCAGCATCAAACCGCATTTGCCTGCTATGTAGGCATACCCTCCATCCAAGCTCATGGCATCAGCTTCTCCATTCTGCAAAGACACAGAGTCACAGCCTGTGATGAAACGAGGTTATTTCCTGTGCTATCTGCCTTTCCAGCTGTTTATTTGAAGCAGACATCTCAACACAGGTCCTGAATGCCAAGGAGACAGAAGATGCTGGTACTAAACTCTCAAAGGCTCAGTTGGGCACACCCAACATAGAAAGTAAAATGTACTTTACTTTTCACCCAACCATCATGAACCAATGATCAACTCTAGGTGCTTTGCTAAGTTTATACAAGAGCAAAAACTCATATTCGGTCCTCCTGTCCTCTCATAGGACACACTGTCCCAGAGACACATACCTTTCTGATACCAAGAATTCTCGTTTGTGGACAGATGGGTAGAGTCAGGGACTTGTAAGTGTTTCTGCAAGCACCTTCTAATAAGAACAGATACTACACTTGATCTTAGCCAAAAGGCTGAGAAGCGATTGCAAGCACCTTCTGACTAGGGCTCCAGCATCTCATTTTAGCCTCCTTGGGTGCTGTTTCCGTGTTTTGTGCACACAACGCGTTTAATGAATGAGTTAAATGTTCTCATATGATCTAATACTCAGAGCTAACAAGCCCATATTTCAGAGATGCTTAGATGCAATAAGATTTGTAAGATTTCCTTTGGCCTAGGAATATACTTTCCAGGAAAATACTATAAAGGAATAATCAGGTAGGAAACCCCTGGGGCAAAATGTGCAAGTTGGCAGGCAAAATAACAAATGTGATTTGCAATAGCAAGAAGAGAGAATCAAATTATAATGAACGACAAAGAAACGACTAAATCAATTATACCACATTCATGCTACGGAACAGATACCAACATCAAACTATCGTGTTGTTTTTTTTTTCTTTAAAACTTAAGTATGGCTGTATTTATTTCTCTCAAGTGCCTACAGCAATGAGTCTTCT
The DNA here is from genome assembly GCA_963573935.1 of Arctocebus calabarensis. Taxonomy (NCBI): domain Eukaryota; kingdom Metazoa; phylum Chordata; class Mammalia; order Primates; family Lorisidae; genus Arctocebus; species Arctocebus calabarensis. Next base: position 14,068 of record CAUYON010009216.1, read on the forward strand.
TTTCAGTAATGATTCAATTCATAAGCATTTGAAATTTATATAATTTCACATCAACACCCTTGTCTTTTTAAATATTATAAGTGAAAAATCCCCCTACAACAACCGAATTATATATTTCTTATAGCTCCCTCTATTCATCCAAGTTTTAAAAAGTTAAAAAGTGAAATATATACTATTATGTACCCATAAATAAAAGCAAAAATTCTCTATAGGCCAACATGGAATACATGTTGGCCTCATCTCTAAAATATTTTCTTTTAAAAGAAAAAAAAGAGAAAAAAAATTTTTTTTTGAGATAGAGCCTCAAGCTGTCACCTTGGATAGAGAGCTGTGGCATCACAGCTCACAGCAACCTCCAATTCCTGAGCTCAAGTGAGTCTCTTGCCTCCACCTCCCAAGTAGCTGGGACTACAGGCGCCCGCCACAACACCCGGCCATTTTTTGGTTGTAGCCGTCATTGTTGTTTGGCAGGCCTGTGCTGGATTTGAACCCGCCAGCTCAGGTGTAGGTGGCTGTCACCTTAGCCCATTGAGCCACAGGCACCGAGCCTAAAGAAAATATTTTTAAAGAAAACATTTTAAAGATGAGGTCTTGCTATGTTGCCCAGGCTGTCCTTGAATTCCTGGGCTCAAGTGATCCTCCCATTTCAGCCTCCCTAGTAGCTGTGACATCAGGCATGTGCCACTAGAATACTCTTCATCAACAAAGCAAGGTTTCTGGGAACCAGGGTTTCTGCTTTGTTCCCAAGGACACGCACTGGCTCAGAGCTAGGGGCCAGCAGGCAGCAGTGGCAGGGATGCTGCCTGGGGAGGCTGGAGTGACTTACCATGATCTTGACGATGCAGTCTTCCGTTGTCTCTGCTGATTCACACTCTATTTTCCCTCCACTGTTAACAGTCCACTCATCACACTTGAGCCTCTCATGGTGGCTCAGTGCACACCACCTCACTGTGTTGCATTCTTTTGTTGGGGTTTCTGGGCCTGTGGCATAAGAAAAAGAACCGATTTATTTATTTTTGTTGCTGCTGTAATTACCATTGGGGTCTTAGTTATAAATTCTTTGCCTATACTGATCTCTAAAAGAGTTTTTCCCTACATTTTCTTCTAGGATTCTGATGATTTCAAGCCTTGCACTTAAGTCTTTTCTCTAGCTCAAATTGATTTTTGTGAGTGGTGAGAGAGGGGTCCCATTTCATTCTTCTGCATATAGCTAACTAGTTTTCCCAGCACCATTTGTTGAATAGGGCTTCTTTTCCCCCATGTACATTGTTGTCTACATGTGCTCTGTAACAAACTGGAACTAATTAATGAGCACACAAGTGCGCAGAGGGAAGTGAAAGTCATAAGAAATCAAGTAGAAGTGCGGGGCAGAGGAGGGACAAAAATCCACCTAATGGGTACAGTGAACGCTATGCAGGTGGTGGACACATTTGCAGCCCTCACTCACAGAATGCATCAAAAACATTTGTTTCTTTTGATTTATTTATTTTGAAATAAAAAAATATTTGAAAAGAAAAGAAAAAGATTTGGCATACATATGAGGCCCCATCTGTCATCTGGTGTTTACTAATGCTACTGTCTTCATGCAAATACTGGAATTTGCCAGCAATAAACAGGCCCCATTCAAGAAACTAGTCATCTTAAAAAGCAAAGACTTCTGGCTCGGCGCCTGTGGCTCAATGGGCTAAGGCGCCAGCCACGTACACCTGAGCTAGTGGGTTTGAATCCAGCCAGGCCCGCCAAACAACAATGACGGCTACAACCAAAAAATGGCCAGGCGTTGTGGCGGGCACCTGTAGTCCCAGCTACTTGTGAGGCAGAGGCAAAAGAATTGGCTGAGCCCAGGAATTGGAGGTTGCTGTGAGCTGTGATGCCACAGCACTCTATCCAGGGTGACAGCTTGAGGCTCTGTCTCAAAAAAAAAAAAAAAGCAAAGTCAATACACAATCTCTTCCTTGGCTTCTCCTTTATACTTGGTCTTTTAATTTCTTTTGAGAGATCAACTCTTCTCTTTACCCTCTGGGTACTCTGTGACCTCTGGCTGTTTTTTTTTTTTCTCCTTTTTCAGAAAGCACTTAACCACCTGATGTGTTCTTATTTATACATTCATTGTTCATTATCAGTTTCCCTGCAGGAGAAAATAAGGTCCAACAGGGAAAAGGCCATGCCTTCTTGTTCACCAGGGTGCGCTCTGGGTTTAGGGCAGTGCTAGTACAGTACTTGGTCAGTGTAATAGAAGTCTAATGAATAATGGACATCTGCTCATCTTTCAAACTCGGCTCAAGATTCCAGGGAAGCCTTACCTTAAGCCCCAGACCAGGGCCCTGTTTTTCTTTGTTTTGTACTCTCATAGGATCATGGTATTTTGTTATTTTTTCCTCTTCTAAGTCAATCTCTTGTTTTATAATTGATTATTCAATTATAGCAACATCCAATATACATTGGTACATCTTTGTATGCCCTGCACCTAGCAGGGTTTATGGTCAGATGTTCAATGACTGTCTACTGAGTAAATGAATCATCAAACAACACCACTGGGATTGACTTCTCTAGAGCTCTATGGCACATGTTGACCTCAGCACTGGCTGGAGATGTGCAATTTGTAGCAATTTCATTTTATTTCACTTACTTCGTGTTAGGCTAATTGGCTTCACAAAGTGGATATGGTGATTGATGCAGAGATATAATTCTGGTACCAACCCAACTCATTTTAAACGTGAATTTCCTTTAAAGCCCTTGGTGATGTCTACACCATCTCATAATGATAATGCCATTTAGCATCAGTCTAACACGGGCTCACAGGCAGGGCAGACAAAGGAACATCAGAAGAGGCATTCGGGTCCCTGGGAAGAGTTATAGCTGGTCCCTGCCCCAAGCTCCTGTGGTCACCTGGTCCTTCCCAAGTACTTACATGTGCCTTCCCGTAGATTCCGAAGAGCAGTGACATACTCATATCCCAGGTAGAGTCTGAAGTCCATCCTAGAGGGGACCCTTAAAAACCCCTGGGCTGAGTCCTTAAATAGCAAGTCCTTTCCCAGAGAAGAGCTGAACAATTGGAAGTCGTCTGATGTGTCTTTGCCAAAATGTTCCTGTTCATAGTAAAATGGGATAGTGAACGAAAACAGGGAAGGAGGGAGAAAACACTCCCCCCCGAAAATAAAATGAAAACTATGAAAAATTTCAAGAAGCCAGGACAGAGGGCAGTTGGACCTGCTTCTCCTCACCCAGCCCCTCCTCTGCTTGTCACCCTTGCAGGACCAGCCACACCCAATTCCCCTGCACCCACTGCCCTGGCTGTCTTGCTGAATGGGCTTGAGAACAAGAAACATGTCTGATCCAAAGGCCACACTGTGTGGTTTCCCCTCAAACTCTTGAGGGACAGGTGTGGTGGCTGGATGAAAAGAAGCTGGCTTAGCCCAAATTCCACAGCTTTCAGGAAGTAAAGCCCCTTCACAGTCTAAGTGACAGGGGGAAAGATAATTTCCTTCTGTGGGGCGATAGGAGGCTTTCCTGGGGAGGAACGTTTGCCCTTGGGTCTTGAAGGCCTAGTTGAGATAGAAAGGAATGGAATAGAGCAAACAGGAGCCTCTTCAGATGTCACTAGCCAGAAGGGTAAGAAGGACAGATGGAAACATCCGAGGAGGCCCCCTGCTGCTCTATGAGGAGCCCCCGCTTCAGGAGAAGTTGATCACATGTGGCGTGGCTCCACTGTATTCCAGACACATAAGGTCTCCTAGAGTGAAGTGGTAAGACAGCAAGGAGGAAAATCCCGAGATCCAAGCAGGGGCGAGGCAGGAGGGGAAGATGGTGGGTGGGTACCTGGGCCTGGTTGAGAAGCTCCCAGATCAAGTCCTCCTTGCCGTCCACAGTTCGGGCCACAACAGCATGAGAAGGGACCTTGGCCAAGTGGCAGTCCTTGTATTCATCCACTGACTTCCGGGTGTTGTCCAGGCAGAGCAGCTCATACTGGTCCCTGTCAGCCTTGTTTGGCAGGTTCTCTGCAGCAAAAGCCCAGGTAAGCCGAATGCAGGAAGAGCCATGAGCTGTGGTGCCCCCCACACTTCAGTCCCACCGGTCATAGAAAGTGTGAGCCAAGGGGCCTCATCAGCAAAGGCCAGAGAGCAGATAGGAAAATGACTTGCTCAAGACCCACCCTACGCCAGATAAAGGCTTCTGATGTCCAGTGCATCAGTGACTGCCCCCATCCCACCATGAGTCTGATCTCAGCAGGACAACTAGCAGGCCAAGGTCAGTGCCCAGACCTGTGCTGTGGCAACATTGCCCAGAGGCAGAGTCACTGTGTGTATAGGCTGAATGATGGAAAGCAGCCTAGGAGTCCAGGTGAGGACCCCAAAAGTACCTGCTTCTGCATAAGTAGAAACTCAAGCAATGCTAAAGGAGAAACACAGTATGCTCATGCCGGACTACTGAGCATGAAAAATGGGGCAGGAAAAAAGAATGCCCCCTACTGGAAGGGGCCCTGATGGATTCTTCTCCCAATACTTACCAAATACGGTCAAGTGCTTGACAAAAGCCACCTCCCCAATATCATCCTTGAGGCACCTGTGTGAAAGAAACACATTAGGAGGGCTTCTGCCTGGTAGGCCCTTCTCCTGGGCCTGGAGAATCTGACTACACTGTCTAGCCTTTGCACAAGGACAGAGACTGAGGGAGGCCTCTGTGCAGTCCCCACTGGGGTGCCGACATCCAGAGTACCCCAAGAGGAGGGAATGAGCTCGCGCAAGATGAAGTTTCCGCACCTCGCCCCGAAGAAGCAAGATGCAATTGAAGATACTTTTATGTAGAAAAGAGTTTTTTAAACTTCTGGAATAGAAGATAATGGTATAGTGTTTCCTGAGGGTGAAAATGTACCCTTGGCTGGCTATAAAACTTTAGGTTATGATGAAGATATGTAGAGAGAGAGCAAGAAAACAGCCACATGAACTGCCTAGTGAGGGGACAGTGAGGGGGGCAGGAGAGTGGTCAGGACATTCAGCAGATGGCACTGTGGAATCAGGGCAGGGGGTCAGCCTCTTAATAGTGCCTGGACATTAGAACATGCCTATTTTTTCAGGGTCTGCCCTGTCCAGCAAGAGGGACTACTGGCCAGGCTCGAAGCCTCTGGGGGAGAGAAAGGAGAGGAACTTGCTTATCAGGGTCCGACAGTGGGGAACATGGGCCTCAGCAGTACCAAGTTGTCCAGTGACTCACTGGGAGGGGATCAGGCCTCTTGGATGCCCCTCTAGGCAGGCAGGGCTCCGCTTTGAGCTGGCAAAGAATTCTCACCCCTAGGGCATTTGGCACTTTGGCCACCATGTAGTAACCATCAGTCTCACTCACTTGAAGGCTCCTGAGTAGCCGTAGTATGGTTGAAGGGAGGAGCAGCCACAGCCTGGGCACAGTTGACACAGCTTGGGGAAGGAGTCCCCATCCGCACAGGGAACACAGCTGCCCGAGAAGAAATTGGCCACTGCTGCTCAACACAGAGAGATGGACCCCAGGGCGTGAGTGAGGCTGGCCGCAGCCAGTGACGCCTCTCCGCCAGGCTCAGCAGGAGTAGGCAGGGACCAAACACAAAAACAGCACACACAGTCCCAGCTCGCCCTTACTTGTGCTAACTCATCACAATCTGGACAGGAACAAGTTAAACTCTGCCCCAACCCCCATCCTAGGGGACAGGCCTGTGCTTCCCACCAACCACCCTCTCCCTGCCTTGGCAGAGGCTAGAGCAGCTCAGAGAGAGGTCCTTTCTGGGAGCCATGCACTGGTGGTGTGACAACTGCCTCGAGAGGTACAGGCCAACCTCACAGTCAGTGGCTAGCCACCAGAGAAGCCTTTAGGAAAAAACTTCAGCAAGTGGACAAGAGGACCCAGCCACTGTGGTCCAGACTGAGCCCCACTGTCAGCCCCCATGCCCTTGCCTCTCCTGGGGTGTTGGGAGCTGAGAACAGAAAAGCCTTAACTGACACTTCCCAAGGACCACTAGTGCAGGAAACATGCAGAGTACATCACACCTGTCCAGCTGAACATGGCCGTGGCTTGTGTGGGCATCTGGAGCAGAGACTCCTGTGCAAGGATGTCCCCCCTCCTGCCGGCTTACCTCTCTCAAGAGGCTGACGTGGCTCAGGTAAGTCACAATAAAGTAAGCCAATGGGGATGTTCCAGCCCGCAGACCTGTTCAGGCCTGTGTGGCACGACTTCTTGCCTCGGAGCTCATTCAGCTGGAAGCCAGTGCCCTTCTTGACCACAGCGACAGCATAGTAGTAGGTTTGTGGATCTGCAAAGGAACAGCGTGAGTGGAAGACCTCGATCTGGGGCAGGGAAAGGTTGCTCGTCACTACTGGGCTCCTGAGAAGGGAAGGAGAACTCAGGGGTCACACTGTCATTGGGTTGGATGGTTTAAAAAACCTTCCTAGGTTAGCAGGAAAAAAGACCACAGAAGGTACATGTCCAACAACCCCATGCCCCAGGGAAACACAGGGGGAAGGAGGCCACATGCACATGTGCCCCGGGTACTTTGCCTACCCTGGCCCTGAATGCGTCTGTTCGCACCCACTAACCCAAGCCAGAGCTGTGGCAATAGAGGCCCACATTCCCCGCCTTGCTCAAAGTATTTCTCATCCCCTGAGACAGGCCCAGGGACAGTCAGGCTGACCTCAGACATGCAGGGCCATCAGGGTCTGAGTCTGTGCTCAGAAAGGTCTCTCCCTTGTGCCAGGCATCTTGGTTCCAGAAGGCTCCAGGGACCCTGGACCCATCACTAGAGGACAGTGGGCTTCAGGTCAAGCTGCATGCAGCCTTCTCTGTTTTCCCAGTGAGCACGTTCCTGGCCCACGGGATCAGTGTCAGGAGCACCAGCCCTCAACCAGCTGCAAGTCCAGAGGCCGAGATTCACATTGGTGATATCTGACAGGGCCCTTGCTCCCCACTCACTCCCAGAGATGAATGTTCATTAGTATCTCCTATGCAATCCCTGCTGGAAAACATGGGACTCAAACCGGCGAGAAGAGGCCACGGACTCCCTTTTGGGTTCCGCGGAAGAACCTACTGTCTTTTGACCCATAGACTTCTGCCACGACAGGCTTCAGGTTGTTGGGAGTCAGGCCTGCCTCATACACCCAGCCTGCATCCAGGGTTATAGCGTCTGCTTCGTTTGCCTGAAAGAGAACAGACCAGACCTCGATGAAGCCCTCGCTTCTGAGGAAGGCCCACCTAAACCTAGACAAGTCAGGTCCAGAGCCGGAGGAACCCTTAGCTCGGCCAGACCATGCACACCACCACTGGCTGCACTTGGCTCCATCTCCCTCAGAAGGGCTGGGGCTACCATGTTCCTATTCTTCCTTCACAGGGAAAGGAATGGATTATGTTTCTCTTTTCACTGGTAAGGTGTTCATTCCTGGTCGCAGGTCCTATCTGGCTTTCTCCTAGGCAGTTACAAAGATTTGACCTGCAGGCCTTGTGGGGGAAAGTTGCCCTGGCCACCTCAACTCCAGGGCTCAGCTCCTCTGGGCCATGCTCTTAGGCCTAGTTACATACACTCCTAGCCCCTGGCCTCATTCAGAGACATCTTTATTTTAACATTTCCTGCAAGGTCTTCCTCCGTTGCCTTTGTGGAGCCTTTTTTCAGGGAGGATGGAAACCTTGAAGACATTTGCTTCCATTCTCACTCACTGCCCAATTAATTTTTCTTCCTGTCCTGGAGCCATAAAACTGCAGGAGCAGAGATTGGGTATTTTCAGCGTGTACTGGCTTTTGCTTTCCAGATACATTAAAGACGCCCGCATTTTCATTTTTAAAGTGATTTTAAGGGCAGTCTGAATTGACTGCCCCATTCCCTAACCTCCCACCTGTGAATAGAGAAATGTGCCAAAATGACTGGAGAAAGAGGAAGTACAGACTTTTCCTTCCACTCTATTAGGCAGCAGTGACTTACCGCGATGGCCTTGATACAATCAAGGTGGGAGGCTTTCTTCACACATGAGACTTGGACACCATCTGGAAGGACTTTTTTCATGTTATCACGAAAACCGTGGCACTTACTGGCCTCATGATCTGACACGGCACACCATCTCACGGTTTTCTCAGGGACAGCCAGACACAGCCCTGTGGGAGAGAGGCCAGAGATATAAGGAACCCACTCCCTGTGCTGGGGGAGAGACAGCATCACCCTTGGAAGGGTCTTTGCAGCCACATCCTCTCTGTCCTGTCCTCTCCCATCCATGAGAACTGCAGGGTGCATGGACAGGTTCAATTTCCAGTGTGCTCTGAGACTGGGCCAATAGAAGGTCGCCCTATCAGCCTTTTAGTTCCTTGCTGACTGCTTTTAGCTGGCCAGAGATGCAGGCACGACCTTCAGGTCCCTCTGGAAATGACAGTCTGCTCCTCTGTATCCCCCTTGCCTCCTTCCCTCGCTCTCATGACCCCCAGCCTGCCTCAGGGAATTTTCAGCCACCTCAACACATTTGCTCAATACCACAACGCTAGAAAGCCAGCAGGGTAGGAATCACCATCTTTCAGAAATGAGAAAGCCAGACTCAGAGAATGATACTCTGTTTTGTTTTGTTTGCCCAAAGTCACCCCACCTATTAGTGGCCAGGTCAGGCCTCGAACCTGGGTCTCCAGACTCTTAGTCTGCTACCCAGAGCACAAAAGAAGATAATGTTCTGAGTTACTTTATAGCTCCTTGGCCAGTAGTTGCGGGAAATGAATGAAAGATATTTAATTTGCCTATGACAATCATCAGTCATCCTCTGTTTAGAAATTACTAGACACTCCATATATTCAATGGTCTTTCCTGTGTTCCTGCTGAACCCTCCTTCAATTTTCACCGCTCATTTTAGCTGCCATTTAGAGAAAGCCATATGTAGAGCTATTAAAATCCATATTGGTACAGAGATATCTTCTCTATCACATGAGCTTTGGTACTATCGCCCACACCCTCCACCATCTCCACTCCTGTGGGCCCAGCACAGCAGGCCTCACTCCCTGGCTCTCATGAAGATCCGCAAAGCACAAGTCATGAGGGGATACCCACAGCTCCCCAGGATGGATGAGGAGGGACCACGGGGGACTGTCCTCATCCCCTCCCCCCCAACTATTCCACTCTGAGAAAACACAGGAGGCATCACAAGTCAGACACTCTCCAAAATTACCCCTCCCGAGTTCCCGTAGGCAAGAATTTGCCCTTGGGTGGGCATCACCTTGCACAGCCCCATGAAGTGCCCTGACAGGGGATGAAGGCAAGTCCTCTTTGGACTTGACAGTTTATCAGGAGACACAAATAACTGAGCATGGAAGCTTGATCAGTGTGGCACACGCCCCGTGAGTGGCAGGCAAACATTGGAATATGAAGGGGGCCCCAGGCTCAGGAGGCGATGGTGGTAGGGGGGCGCCTGCACTGGGGCCTGGCACCCATGACCTCACTCTTCCTCCCCACTCCACCGTCCCAGGCACGTGCTGTTATTACCCTCTCACTAGTGAGGAGTTGGACCAGGATTTGGACCCCAGCAGTCTGGCTTCAAGCTGGTTCTGCTAGTTTAGCAGGGGCATCAACAGCCTAGAGGGCAGCTAAGGGACATGAGACCCTGAAGGGGCGGGTCGGATGGGGAGGCCTTGAATGCCAGGCTCAGAGTTTGGACTTGATTGCAGAGGCAGCAGCGTGTGGTTTTGAGAAGCTGGGATTGGAAGCGCTCTACTGTATCGGATTCCATTGCGGCAAGATTTACTGGGCAAAGAGGAAGAGGGGGCATGAGGGCAGTGAGAGGCAGCTGGAGGCCCACGCAGGGGCCAGCAGGCATTTGCGGATCAGGACTGTTCCTGAGACAGACAGGAAGGTGAAGAGGGGAGTGACAGAATGGGGTGAGGAAAGGCATTCGGGTTTCCTGCCTGAGGGCCTGCGCACAGAGCCCTGCTGGCCAGCGGCTGGCTGGCTCCGGGAGCAGAGACACTGGGCCGGTGACTCTGCCATCCTTACTCACTTCCATACTCACCCAGGACAGCGCAGGCCAGCAGGGCACTGACAGCGAGCCTCATCCTCCCGGTCTGCGGCGCGGAGCAGCGAGCACAGGCCGACCTGCTTCTGTGCCCCCTCCCCACGCCCCGCACCCTTTTATCCTCCGCAGGGCCAGCCAGGCCATGATCTTTGACCTCCTGTGTTTGTGCAGCCCAGTTACCCAATCGCCTGTCACCCGACCTCCTTTCTTGCTTGCCTCGCTGATCATCTCATTTCCTGGCAGATCTGTGGATGGAAGGAGTCCAGCACAAAAATGCTGATGGAAAGAGAAATAAAGGACAATCTGCCCCTTGTTATTGCTACTGCTCTGGGCCAGGGGCGTGGCCATAGTGGCTGGGAGCTGGGTGGCTCTGCTCCTGACCCCAGGGCTGCGGGAGCTGGTCTGTGCCTCCCATCCTATCTGATCTTTCCATAGATGGGGACTCTGAGGCCAGAAGAGGGATGGGAACTGCCCCAGATCCCACACTAGTGGGGAGAATGACAGGCAAAGCCCTTTCTGGGAGAGGATGTAGAAGAAGCAAGCTGGGTTCAAGGTCAAAGGCCGTCTCTGAGGAGCTGCTGTCTTTCCCTGCCCCATGAGCCCAGGCTCCTGGGCTGGAAAATTTCCTGCCCTTGAGCTTCCTGTGGGACACTTTGGGCTAGGACAGAGTCACAGGAGAAGCTTCCACAAGAAGCTTTTAGGAATGTGGTCAAGACGCTGAGAGCACAAAGAAACAGACCCAGAAAAGGGTGTAGCCTGTTCTGTTCTTACAGCCTCTGGGCCACCCCTGCCTCCCTCTTGCTGAGTAGTCTCCAAACTGTTTTGCAGTATATCCTTGTTACAAAAAATATTTAGTTTGTGCCTTCTATGTGTGGATTTTTTTAAACTAAAGATTGTGTGCATTTCAATCATGCACAAGAAACAGAAATGTATGAAATGTGAGAGGAGATGAAATGCACTCGTTCTTAAACGTCCTCCTGCTTATGCTGCCCTGTATATGAGTAGGATGCATGATACTATCTCAAGGCACCGTATATACTTACAAAAATGTCAAGGTTCCTTGGGCAAAGTGTAGATCCAGAGTTCAGAGAGTTAATCAAGATAATTATAGAGATTTCCAAAAGTTTCTTCTTATCCAATCTGATCAGATGGTCACAGATTCTGCTTTGTGTTTTAGCTGCCAAAGAGCTTGAACCCGCAAGCCTAATAGATGTGTCAATTTGGTTATTTTACTTGTGTTCACTTGTGTTTGTACTGTGAGAATTATCTTCTAACCCCAGATCCTTTGTAGGAATCCTTTTAGGCACTTGTGCATCTTGTGAGAGTTGGAGAGTTCAAGGCAGATTATCTAATCCATACGGCCATCTAACTGGGCACACGCAAATCACAAAATACAGAAATGAAAAATGACAAAACAAAGAATGGGGTCATGGTGCCACACCCATGCAGCACCCCTCTTTCCTAACCTATTCCATTGTAAAATGCTCCCAGGATACCTCGAAGGCTCCATGTGACATGCTACCTTCTGCCTGCACACCCAGGTGGGGGACAGGGCCAATTCACATAGTAAATATGAATGTATGACAATTTGTTACTCTTTTGCAATAACAATAAATATAACTGGAAATGTTCTCCCACATCCCAAAGGATGGTCTTTTATATACATCCCCACTTTAGAGTCCATTTTTTTGGCGGGGCTTTCTGTTTATAATGGAGACGAAGGCAAGCCTGGCCTTCCGAGCACCTGCCTCACCATGAGGAGCCTGGCCACTGCTGCCCCGTCTTACTGCCCACCACCCCGCCACCTCCCTGGGCTCCATGTGCTTGAGCCACAGGGAACTGTGACTCTTGGCAGGAGGAGCATATTCCACTGCCGCATGGCTATAGGTACTAAGGGATGGTCTGGATTCACCCGGAGACCTCGAGGTAGGGCTGTGTGAGATGTGGGGGGAAGGTCAGAGGGCTGGCTGGGAGGGAGGGCACCCAGCAGAGCAGCATGAGATATTCAGATGACGCCCCAGACAGGCCCTGCCATGAGCCTTCAGGGTCTGCCAGAAAGCAGGAAGTGGAGTCACCAAATGTTGAGTCGGTGCCACAGACACAGGGAAGCTCAGCAGGGCATGGAAAGCAGATGGGCAATGGCCCTCCTTCCCTAGAGCCCTCTGTATTTACAGGTGATCCTTTCTGAGCCACTCCTCCTGACACAGGCCCACAGCCTAGCTAGAGGCCTTCCGTAGGAGCAACCTCTGGCCAGCCAGAGCCCTCTCCAGACCAGAAAACCCCATGCCTAGTCCTCAGTGGGATCCTTGGAGTCCAAGCCCAGGATGGGTTCTGGGAAAGCTCAGAGAGGATGTGGAGAAGAGGATCTCACATGTTGTTTTTTGTTTGTTTGTTTTTTGCAGTGTTTGGCCAGGGCCAGGTTTCAACTCACCACCTCCAGTATTTGGGGCTGGCGCCCTACTCCTTTGAGCCACAGGTGCCGTCAGAGCTCCCACATTGTTGACTCATCCAGGGCCTTGGTTCTTGCTCAGGAGGGCAAGAGTTCCATCCACCAGGGACTCCGTGTCTGCCATTCCTTGGAGAGGTAGGCAGGGCCGGGCCAGCTTTGGGGTGTACCTGTGAGTGCAAGTCTCCTAGATGGGTGCCTCTACCTGTATATGCACCTGAATATTACAGTGCTCTGTGTCCTTGGTGGTCCATGGCACTAGTACCCCCACTCTCACTTAAGTTGTTTAATTCTGTACCAGAGAGGCTCATGGTCAAAACCCATTGTTCCTCTTTACAGCTTAATGATAGCTGAGACTTACTGAAATTGTCACTGTGCTTTAGATTAAGATAGAGTCTCTGTCTTACAGCTGAAACAGGAAGCTGAGGATCAGAGAGGATAACACCTGGTGCAAGGTCAGCTGCAAAGTCAGAATGCAAAATCAGACATCTGGTTCCAGGGTATACCCATCCACCAGGGACACTGCCTCTCCCAGGAGTCCAGGACACACAGGGCCACCAGGCTCGTCTGAGGTCACAAACAGAGCGGGATGGACACAGCACACCCAGTCCTGCTGTTTCTTCGAGGCAGAAGAAGACTTCTGCCTGCAGAGGAGCTGGTCAGTCTGGGAGAGGTCTGAATGCCCGACTGCAAGACCTCAGACAAGGGCTGTCTTGATTATGCACAGCTGGAAGGAAATGTCATGCTTTAGCCCCTTCCATGAGCCAGGCACTGTTCCGGGGCAAAATCTCATGATCATAACAATCCTACAAGATAAGATCAGTACTTCTTTTTTCAGATGTGGACAATACAAGGAAATAATAGGTCTTTGTTCCTGGAGTTCTGGGATCTGAACTCAGATCTCCTAAATCTCAGCCTTCTCTAGGCCACACCTGCCTTTCTGACCTTCATCTTCTCTTTATGTATCAAGAGGAGGGGAGGGAGGGAGGCAAAGGACAGAGAAAGAGATTGAGAGAGACTGAGGGAGGAGTTAGGGAAGCTTCTAGCTCTAGGCCAACCTAAGCATGCTCCACATCCTCCACCATAAACAGAGTAAAACTCTTAAATTCCAACCACAGAGCTGGCCCTCTAATAGAAACAGCTGAACTTGTGCGTACGTGCGGAGGAGTTGGGGAAGCTGACCAGAAGGAGGTGGGCAGGAAGGCAGTGGGCCTTTGAACCAATATTTGTTCTTTCCAAATGTTGCCCAATTTACACAGAAGCAGAGCAAACAAAGAGCCTCTGTCTGCTTCAGGCAGCCCCTCCTTTCCCTCCCTCAGTGTCCTCTGCCTGACACCAGAAGCTTCTCCTCTGAAATCCTGAGACTGGGTTGTCATTGAGAGGGAATAGCCCGCAGCCTGAGCGCCAGCAGTCACCCTACAGTCCTGCTGTGGCGGGGGAATTGAAGCAGGTGGGGACCAGGACAGGTGCTTTTAGGAAATATCAGAAAGCACTTTTCTCTCTCTTTCTTTGTTCTACCTCTCAGAAGTCCTTAGACAATGGAAGAATCTCAAGGTTTTAATTCTTTTCAGAGAACAGTCCATAAAAAATTCCTTCTCTTGAAAAATAAATAGTCCAAGGCTGGGTGGAATAAATTCTATCAAACATTTAAGAACAATTACACCAGTCTTTCTTATGTATACTCCTCCAGGGAACAGAAAAGTAAGAACACTCAGTGACTAATGTTTGGAGGATAGTCTATGTACTTTAAAGGGAAAAATCAACAAAAACATCATGACAAAGATAAAAAATAACTTTTATGAATACAGATGTAACAATTCTACACAAAAGATTAGCAAATAGAATCTAGCAAAATCTAACAAGGATAATAAAGAATTATCAAACTAGGTTTATTCCAGAAATGCAAGTTACGTTTTGAAATAAAAATCAGTATACTGGATCACACTAACGGAATAATGGAGAAAATTATATGACCATATCAATCAGTATGGGAACATCACTTAATAAAATTCAATATCTATTCATTATTAAACCTCTTAGCAAGCAAACTTATTCTACAAAACTTTCTCAATATGATAAAAAGTGTATAATAAAAACCTACAGAGAACATTCCTACTTAGTTGTGGAATGTCAAATGACACCTTTCTCTTTGAGATCAAGAATAAGACCAGAATGTCTACTAGTATTATTTCTAGTCAATACATTTACTGGAAGTCCTTGCTGGTCTAGTCAGAAAGAAAAGAAAATAGTAAATAAAAGGATTTAAAAGGAAAAATGAAACTCATTTTCACAGATGATGTAAGTGTGCAAAATTCTAAAGAGACTAGATGATAGAACAAACGAATTAAGAAATATAGCTGGATACAAGGTAAATATACACAATCAATTATATTTCTATAAACGAAATGAAAAAACTTGAAAAATACTATATAAAGTAGCATAAGAAAAAGAAATGCCTAAACTCAATCTTTCAAAAATGCACCAGACTATAAAATTTTATTGAGAAAAAAATACGAAACTCTAAGTAAAGGGAAGACTATATCCCAAACATGGAATAAAAGACCTGATATTGTAAACATCTCCATTCCCCCAAAATTGATTTGTAGACTCAATATATTCCCAAATTTCCCAGAAGTGTTTTATATTTTTTAGTGTAAATTGACAATATAATTCTAAAGTTTATTTGGAAATGCAAAAGACCTAAAATAGATGTTTGACTAGCATATTAAGGTAAGAACAGAATGTGTTTAATTTGTTTACCATTCTCCACCCAACACTGAGCAGCAAGGTTTGCAATCAATTCCGTTGAATCGAGTTGTTGGTTATGTATAAAATTACCTTAGTGTGTTCTTTAACATAATACTGGAGTTATAACGTAGAATGAAAGTTATATACAGCCAACCATATACCTTCACCATAGTTGGAAGACACTCTATTCTTGTCATATTCATTTCAATTCTTCCTCAATAAGAAGTAAATTAAAATCTAACCATCTACGGTTTAGGGCCCTTTTCAGATTTTTTTTTTTTTTGAGACAGAGTCTCAAGCTGTCACCCTGGGTAGAGAGCCATGGCGTCACAGCTCACAGCAACCTCAAACTCTTGGGCCCAAGTGATTCTCTTGCCTCAGCCTCCCAGGTAGCTGGGACTAAAGGCTCCTGCCACAATGCCCAGCTATTTTTTGGCCTCGGCTGGATTTGAACCTGCCAGCTCTGGTGTATGTGCCTGGCCCTGTAGCCACTTGAGTTACAGGAGCCAAGCCGCCCTTTTTAGATTCTTCTCTTCCTCCTTCTTCTTTTTCATATACTGCATAACAGAAAATTTTCAAACATACACACAAGTAGAGAAAATAATGTAATTGAAGTCCCATGAACACCTTTCCCCGTCTGAATAGTACAGAACAATTGTCAGTACTTTGTCAATCTTAATTCATCGATCCTTCCTTTTTCATTTTTTTTTTGGAATAACAGTTGTCATATTATTTCTCTTACACAATGTACATCTATAACTTATAAGGATTTTTTAACATAACCTTAATGGTATCATCACACTTACCAAAATTAACAATTGTTCCTTACTACCTTCTAATACCCAGTCATTATACTAATTTCCCTGGTTATCAAAAAAAATTGTTAGATTGCTCAAATTGGATCCTAATAAAGATCCATTTGTTGCATTGATCTATCTCTTCAGACTCTTTTACTGTAAAACAATCTCCTGCATTTATACTATTTACTTGTTGAAGAAACTGTATCATTTATCCTTTGGCACTTCCAACATTCTTGCTTGTGTTCTTATGGTGTGATCGAACATGTTATTTTTAACTTAACAGCTATTTTTTAGAAAGTTTATCATTTGGATTTTTCTGGTGTTACCTCATGATTAAACTCAGGCTGTAAATTTAGGGCAGTAATATTACAGATGTTCTGTTCATTTTGCTTGGTTAAAGTGGTACCAGAAAGGTTTTTTCACTGCAAAATCACTATTTTTTTCTTCGTAATTAATGAGTGGTTTGTGGGAAGCTACTTTGACACCATTTAGTATTTTTTCCTTATAAGACTTTCAGCCTCTGGTTTGAGCAGTCATTGATGTTTCTTGCCAGAATGAATTAGCACTATATTGCTATATTGGTTGCCAGATGATGAGTTTCTGATTATATCATTCCCTCCACATTTATCACCTAACATTTTAAAGTAAAGAAAAGCTTCCCCCTTTCTTTGTATATCGATTTTTATTTTTTGTTTGTTATCAGCATGGACACACAAGTTCCCATTTTGTTCAATGGATTATAATCCATTACTGCCATTATCAATTGTAGTGCTCACAATAGTAGATATTTGGCCAATGGGAGGCCATTCAAGCTGGGTCCTATGGGCTCATTATGAGCCCTGCCATTTTGTTTTGTTTTTTTGCAGTTTTTGGCTGGGGCTGGGTTTGAACCCGCCACCTCTGGCATATGGGGCCGGCACCCTACTGACTGAGCCACAGGCGCCACTCAGCCCTGCCGTTTTGTAAGCACTTCGCTTTCTGGCGGAGTAAGACACTTAGGCTTACCTTGGACTTTCTTTGTACCAGCTTAGAAACTATTCTCTCAGGAGACATTTCCTTTTAGTGGGGAATGGTATTTAGGAAGTGAATTCTGGATGTTAGGTGTGGTAACTGGTAGTGGAGAATCATGATTTTCGGGCCTTTCAACAGTCAGAACTCTCTCGCTGTTACACACACACATACACACACCCACAACCCTTCACACATCCCTCAGCCCCACGCAGGGGTTCACACTGATCTCTCCAATTCCAACTGAACAGCACAGCACTTATTCCAGTTTTCTTCCTTCCCAGGTGTGCAGCTCCCTTCTCTGGCCATGAGCACCGAGTCCCCGTATTCTCACTATTTTCAGCTTCTGCTTGTTCCTCCTGTAGATAGTCCATCTCCTGGATCCTCTGGCTTCCACCTCCACTGCCCCTGGCCACCGCAAGGAAGGGAAGAGGAATAGAATGAATTGATGATTTTCAAAGTAAGGAAAGAGAAGAAAGAACGGCAAGGGAAGGGAAGAAGAAGGGGAAGGGGGAGGGGAGGCTTTTTTCTGTGAAGGGCGGATGCAAGATCTGTGCAGAACAGAGGAATAGCTCAGCAGAAGTGTTCAGCATCTCTCAATGTTACAAAGCCACGGGCTCCTTTTCTTCAACTCAGTTCTTCTATAACCAACCAGGAGAGACTAGGGCTCTTTGTCCTCACCTTAGAAGACAGAGATATCCATTCTGTAAGCAAAAAGAACCTGCTAAGAAATCCCTTTTCTCATCAGTATAATGTTCACCCTAACCCAGCTCTATCTGCCCCAAGGCTAACAGCTGGAGAGGCCACCGACCTGGAGCTCAGTGCACTCTGGGAGCTGTGCAAAGGAACAAAAGTTCTTGATCAAAGGCAGGCATGTAGGAATGCTGGCCTGCCCTGGCACACTCTTTACAGGCCACTTGGACAGGCCTGGCAAAATGGGAGGTTAGCGATCAGGGCCAGGGCATAGTTCAGCGATCCAAGTCAGGCAAATTGTGAAACAGGCAACACCTGTCACAGGAGCTGCTTCAGTCCCTTCCTCCAAAGTCCCCTCTCCCAGGTGAGCAAAGCAGGATGCTTGGGAGTAGAAAGGTAGGCCAGGGAATTTTTTTTTTTTTTTTTTTTGTAGAGACAGAGTCTCACTTTGTCACCCTCGGTAGGGTGCCTTGGTGTCACAGCTTACAGCAACCTCCAACTCCTGGGCTTAGGCCATTCTCTTGGGTCAGCCTCCTAAGTAACTGGGACTACAGGCACCCGCCACAACACCCGGCTATTTTTTTGTTACAGTTAGGCTGAGGCCGGGTTTGAACCCTCCACCCTTGGTATATGGAGCCGGCGCCACCCAAGGCCAGGGAATTTTGACAGCACAGAATAGAGTGGGCCAGGACATCAGGTCTCAAAGAGTCTGGATTTTAAAATGAAAGAAGAATCTTTGGAAAGGAATTTGCTCCCAGAAGTGGAATTTATTCTCAGGCTGAA
>CAUYON010009224.1:0-21833 GCA_963573935.1 Arctocebus calabarensis
GTGTGCCTTCAATTGATCCTTCCAGCCACATTCAATTAATTTAGCTCTCAGCAACTCTTTGAGGCGTTCTCTTTCTCCAGTTTCTATCAACTTTTGGTTAATTGCTGCTCTCATCTGCGCATCTTTGTTCATCTTGCTAACCACCATCACCGCGGGTGAGGGCCGTCCCTTCCCAGCGGCGAAATGACCCTTGCGCTGATGACCGTTACCTACCACACTCTTCGGCTGCCCGGACTTAGACCCTCAGTTGAGTGGCTATTTTTTTATAACTTTTATTTATTTATTTTTTGGCCGGGGCTGGGTTTGAACCTACCACCTCCAGTATATGTGGCTGGTGCCCTACTCCTTTGAGACACAGGCATCGCCCACGTCTGGCTATTTTTTTGTTCTGTTTTTTTTTGTTACAGTTTGGCCGGGGCCACATTTGAACCAGCCACTCTAGGTATATGGGGCCTGTGCCCTACTCACTGAGCCACAGGCGTTGCCCATTTTTTTTCTATATTTAGTAGAGATAAGGTTTTACGCTCTCTCAGGCTGGTCTTTTTTTATTTGAGACAAAGTCTCACTTTGCCGCTCTCAGTAGAATGCTGTGGCATCACACAGCTCACAGCTACCTCCAAGTCCTGGGATTAGGTGATTCTCTTGCCTCAGTCTCCCCAGTAGCTGGGACTACAGGCACCTGCCATAATGCCTGGGTTTTTTTCGTTGTTGCCCTTTGGCGGCGGCCAGGTTTAAATGTGCCACCCTTGGTATATGGGACTGGCGCCCTACCAACTGAGCCACAGGTGCCACCCTCTCAGGCTGTTCTTGAACTCCTGAACTTTTGCCTTCACCACCCACAGTGCTAGGATTATAGGTGCGAGTCACTATGTCTGGTCTAAATCAAGAGATTTATATGAAGCAGTAAAAAATATGTCAAAGTGATTTTTTTTTTTTTACTATTGCCAACATATCTGGTATAGTTACTAATGGTGCTCTGGTGATGGAGGTAAAAGAAAGGGAATTGCAAAATTAATAGACTATACAATTGCTACTCCAAACTCATGTTTGATGAAGTATCATTGTATAGTACATCAAGAAAATTTATGTGCAAAAGCTTTAAAAGTGGATAACATCATGCAAATCATCATCAATATGAATTTCATAAGGGCCAAGGGATTGAATAATGGCCAATTCTAGGAATTCCTTAGATGTATTGATGCAGACTGTTGTGATATTATTTACTTTTCAAAAGTAAAGTGGGGCTTGGTGCCTGTGTGTGGCTCAAGCAGCTAAGGTGTTGGCCACTCACCTGAGCTGGTGAGTTTGAATCCACCCCAGGCACACCAAACAACAATGATGACTAAACCCAAAAAAATAGCTGGGCATTGTGACAGGTGCCTGTAATCCCAGCTACTTGGGAGGCAGAGGCAGGAGACTCGCTTGAGCCCAGGAGTTGCAGGTTGCTGTGAGCTGTGATGTCATGGCACTCTACTCAGGGTGACAGCTTGAGGCTCTCTCTCAAAAAAAAAAAAAAAAAAAAAAGTAAAGTGGATAAGTTGAGGCAAAATATTGAAAAGATTTTATGATTTAGTACATGTTATCAAGTTGTTTACGGTATTAAAAACCAAATTTGTGCCAGAACTTGATGATGAAAACTGGCTTACAGATTTAGCATTTTTAGTGGATTTAACTGATCATTTAAATGAGTTAAACATGCGTCTTCAAGGTGAAAATCAACTCATCAGTACAATGTTTCAAACCATAACAGAGTTTGAAATGAAACTCAAGCTCAAATGAAGGTAAACAATTTTATGCATTTCCACACGTTGGCTAAGGACAGTCCTATGAACAGTGAAAAAAAATGTAGCTTTCTTTTTCAATTTGATACATGAATTTGAAAACAGATTTCAAGATTTCTGGGAAAATAATCCTTATTTTGGTGCATTTACAACTCCATTTTAACACAAATCATGCAGGGACCTTTTGTTTTGCCTATCAACTTTTGTTAGTGGTTGTGTATTTACTGTGTGGCCCACACAACTCTTATTCTTCCAGTATGGCCCAGAGAAGCCAAAAGTTTGGGCACCTTGTCTTAGACCATTCGGCTGCTTTAACAAGATACTATAAAGTGGGTGATTTATAAACAACAAAATTTGTTGTTGTCCAAGGTCAAGCCCACACAAATTTGATGTCTGGAGAGGTCCCACTTCCCAGACTACTGTCTGATTGCTTTGCCCTCATATGGCAGAAGGGATGAGGGAGCTCTCTGGACACTCTTTTATAATGATGCAGGACATTTGGCGCCCCCGCCAGCTCAGCTGAGCTGGCAGACCTGCCGCCTCCACCTTGGCGGTGTCTGTGCGGCAGCGCAGCTGAGGAACCAGCGGGCTGGATGATACGCAAGGGGTGGGAGGGAGCTCCGACCCCCTACCGGAGGCTCCAATAGCCAAAAAGGCGGGACAACTGCGAAGGATACACCTGCATCTTGCTGTCTCCTTCGCTTTACACTTAGGACTAAAAATGATTTCCATTTTTCCCCATTTCCGATGCCTAGGTCAATTTCATGTGAATTTCCTAGGCCTCAATTCCATGAATGGACTGTGCTCATTCATTGATACATTCATTCACCTTGCCCCAGCGGAAGGGACTGTGTTCATTCATTTCCTGGCCAAGGAACCCACCGGACTATATATATATACACCCTGAGACTAAGAGCCTAAACACTGAGACGCGGAAAGACCGGGAGAGAAACGGAGAGAGCTTTTCTCTCCCCATTTGAGTTCTCTTTCTCTACCAGGAGCTTTAGTGTTTTTTTGTATTCTTTTCTGTAAATAAATTCTGTCTTATCACTGATCTGTGGTCCGCGGATTTATTCTTCAAATCACAGAAACCAAGAACCTGAAATTCTGGTATCAATAAGGGCACTAATCCCATTCATGAGGGTTCTATTCTTATGATCTAATAACCTCCTACGTGTCCCATCTTCAGACGTCACCACATTGAAGGTTAGGTTTTAACACATTCACCATAGCAATGAAAAAAAAATCAGATTGAGGACTTTTTAGTCCTAATTTTCTAAGAATTATTTTCAAAAAATCATGAATGTTAAGGGCTCAACTTACAACTTGAACTT
Source organism: Arctocebus calabarensis (assembly GCA_963573935.1). Taxonomy (NCBI): domain Eukaryota; kingdom Metazoa; phylum Chordata; class Mammalia; order Primates; family Lorisidae; genus Arctocebus; species Arctocebus calabarensis. Next base: position 3,116 of record CAUYON010009224.1, read on the forward strand.
TTCCTTAGAAATGAAAGCAATGTAACTTAAACATTTGTATCATCATATCAATCTGAAATAAAAAAATATGAATGCAGGATTTTGTTGAATGCTTTTCCCATATCTATCTATCGAAATAATTGCATAGTTTTTTTTGTTTTTGTTTGTTTTTTTGTAGAGATAGAGTCTCACTTTGTCACCCTCAGTAGAGTGCTGTGGCATCATACAGCCCACAGCAACCTCCAACTGCTGGGCTTAGGTGATTCTCTTGCCTCTTGAGTAGCTGGGACCACAGGCGCCTGCCACAAAGCCTGGCTATTTTTTTGTTGCAGTTCAGCTGGGGCTGGGTTTGAACCTGTCACCCTTGGTATATGGGGCTGGTGCCTTACTGACTGAGCCACAGGTGCCAGTCAATTGTATAGTTTTCATTTTTAATTTTTTACAGTTTAAAGCTTAATATTATGTTCAGTTGCATTAACTTTCAAATGTTAAACCAATCTCGTATCTTGGTAAATCCCATTTTTCATGATATATTATTATTATCCTTTAATTACATTATTAGTTTTAATTTGCTGAAAGTGTTTAGATTTTTGCATCTATGATCTTGTGGAATATTAGTTTTTAGTTTTCTTTTTCTGTAATATCTTTCTCTGGTTTTGGTGTCTGGTTAATGCTGGCTTTATAGAATAGGTTGGGACATATTTTCTGTACTTAAATCTTTCAGAGTTCCCTTTAGAAATAGTTTTAGATAAATTTGCTTGCTCAGGGCCAACCTTTATAGCAATGAGATTTAAATTAAAAGTAAGCTAATGCAGAATGCACTCACATTCTGACCTTCTGGGCAAACTCCAAAGAATCCCTTTGAATGTACTCAAAGAGTTGAGTTTTATTTGATTATGTTGCTTTTATTTCTATAAGATTATCTCTTTCTTCTTCCTCTTTTTCTTTTTTTAGATTGTAAGTTTTTTTTTTTATTGTTGGGGAATCATTGAGGGTACATAGAATGAGGTTACACTGATTGCATTTGTTAGATAAGGACCCTCTTATAATTGTGTCCAACCCCCCAAAAGATCTCTTTCTTCTTCTTCTTTTTTTTTTTTTTTTTTTTGCAGTTTTGGCCAGGGCTGGGTTTGAACCCACCACCTCCGGTACATGAGGCAAGCACCCTACTCCTTTGAGCCACAGACCCTGCTTTAAGATCTCTGTCTTCTTTAGTGAGTTTGGATAGCTTATGAATTTTAGGGATTTTTTGTTCTCTTTTTTATTTCAAAAAATTTTGTTCTTTATTACCTGGAAGGTTTGTATCATGATGAAGTTAGGGCTTTCAGTGTACACATTATCAGAATATTGTACATTGAACCCACTAGGTAGATTTTTTTTTTTTTTGAGACAGAATCTCACTCTAGTGCCCTTGGTAGAGTGCCATGGCATCGTCATAGTTCACAGCAACTTCAAACTCCTAGACTCAAGCAATTCTCTTGACTCAGCCTACTGAGTACCTGGGACTACAGGTACCTGCCACAATGTCTAGCTATGTTTTCTATTTTTAGTAGAGGTGGGATATCACTCTTGCTCAGGCTGGTCTCAAACTCCTGAACTCATGCAATCCACCTGTCTTGGCCTCTCAGAGTGCTAGGATTATAGGCGTGAGCCACCGCATCTGGCCCCAATAGGTAAATTTTTATCCCTCACTCCTGTTCTTCTTAGTTTCCAATGTCCATTGGAAACTTTGACCATATAAGACCCTCATATGACCATATATGGTCCCTCATTCAGCTCCCACATATAAGTGAGAACATATAGTCTTTGTTTTGCCATTCCTGATATCCTTCACTTAAGATAACGGTCTCCAGTTTTCTCAAAGTTGCTGCAAAAGACATTATTTCATTCCTTTGTATGGCTGAGTGCACTCTACGGTATACGTATATACCACGATTTCTTTATCCACCAATCAGTTGATGGGCACTTAGGTTGGTTCCATATCTTTGTAATTGTGAATTGTGCTGTGAAAAACTTTTGGGTACCAATGACTTTTTGATAGCTTATTTTCCCCTTTGGGTAGATACCTATAGTGAGATTGCTGGATTGTTTTAGTTCTCAGAGGAGTTTCCATACTTTTTTCCATAGAGGTTATACTTGTTTACCTTCCCACCACCAGCATATAGACATTCCCTTTTCATAGCATCTGCACCAACATCTATTATTTTTTAACTTTTTAATAATGGCAATCCTGATAGGGATGAGCTGGTACCTCATTGTGTGTATTCCCCTTATGATTAGTGACATTTAACTTTTTTCTGTATGTTTGTGGGCCAGTTATCTATCTTCTTTTGAGAAAAGTCTGTTCACATCTTTTGCCCACTATTTGATGGGGTTATTTGTTTTCTTCTTGCTAATTTGTATGAATTTTTGTAGACTCTGGATATTAGCCCTTTGTTGGATGGATAATGTGCAAATATTTTTTCCCATTCTATAGGTTATCTATTTACTCTGTTATTTCCTTTCCTGGCTGAGTGAGGTGGCTCACTTCTGAAATCCTAGCGCTCTGGGAGGCCGAGGTGGGTGGATTGCTTGAGGTGACAGGTTTAAGACCATCCTGAGCAAGAAAGAGCAGGACCCTATCTCTACTAAAAATAGAAAAACTGAGGCAAGAAGATCACTTGAGCCCAAGAGTTTGAGGTTGCTGTGATTATGACACCACAGCTCTCTACCTAAGGCGACAGCTTGAATCTCTGTCACCAAAAAAAAAAGGGCAGCACCTGTGGTTCAGGGAGTAGGGCACTGATCCCATATATAGAGAGTGGAGGGTTGGAACCCAGCCTCAGCCAAAACTGCAACAACAACAACAACAAAAATCATTTCCTTTATGTATAGAAATATTTTAGTTTAATTAAATCATATTTATTTATTTATTTTTTGCTATATTTGCTTTTAGGGTCTTCTCATAAATTCTTTGCTTAGGCTGATGTCTAGAAGAGTTTTCCCTACATTTTCTTCCAGAATTTTTATGGCTTTAGGGCTTAAAGTCTTTGATCCATCTTGAATTAATTGTTTTATATGGGGAGAAACAGAGAACCAGTTTCACCGTTCTGCATGTGGCTATATACTTTTCTTACATCATTTATCCAATGTGTATTTCTGTCTGCTTTGTTGAAAATCAGTTGTTCATAACAATATGGTTTTATTTCTGGGTTATATATTCTGTTCCATTGGTCTAAGCGTCTACCTTGGTTATTAGAGACTTGTGGTATATTTGAAGGCAGATAATGGGATGCATCCCAATTTCTTCTTCTTCTTCTTTTTTTTTTTTGTAGACACAGAGTCTCACTTTATCGCCCTTGTTAGAGTGCAGTGGCGTAACACAGCTCACAGTAACCTCCAACTCCTGAGCTTAGGCAATTCTTTTGCCTCAGCCTCCTGAGTAGCTGGGACTATAGGCGCCTGTCACAATGCGTGGCTATTTTTCTGTTTTGCAGTTTGACCGAGGCCAGGTTTGAACCTGCCACCTTTGGTATATGGGGCCAGCGCCCTTCTTGAAGAGCCACAGGTGCCGCCTTCTTGTTTTTTCAAGCTATTGCCCTGGGTTGAGTGCCAAGGTGTCACAGCTCACGGCAACCTCCAACTCCTGGGCTTAAGGGATTCTCTTGCCTTAGCTTCCCAAGTAGCTGGGACTACAGGCATCCGCCACAAAACCCGGCTATTTTTTGGTTGTAGCTGTCATTGTTTGGCAGACCCTGGGCTGCATTCTAACCCACCAGCTCTGGTGTATGTGGCTGGTGCCTTAGCTGCTAGAGCTACAGGTGCCAAGCCCCAATTTATTCTTATTGCTTAGAATTGCTTTGGCTATTTAGGCTTTTTTTTTTTTTTTGGTTCCATATGAAAATTAGGATAAATTTTTCTAGATCTATAACAAATGATGTTGGCATTTTTATGGGAATTGCACGGAATTTGTAATTAACTTTAGGAAATATGACATTTTGGTAATGTCTATTCTTCCAATCCATGAGCATGGGATGTGGTTCCTTGTTAGTGCCATCTGTGATTTTTCTTTCTTTCTTTTTTTTTTTTTTTTTGAGACAGAGCCTCAAGCTGTCACCTTGATAGCGTGCTCTGGCATCACAGCTCACAGCAACCTCCAATTCTTGGCCTCAATTGAGTCTCCTGCCTCTGCCTCCCAAGTAGCTGGGACTACAGGCACCCACCACAATGCCCAGCCAGTTTTTGGTTGCAGCCACCATTGTTGTTTGGCGGGCCTGGGCTGGATTAGAACCCGCCAACTCAGGTGTACTTGGGTAGCACCTTAGCCCGTTGAGCCACAGGCGCCGAGCCACCTGTGATTTTTGAATCAGTGTTTTGTAGTTCTTCTTACAAAGATCATTCACCTCTTTGGTTAAGTATATTCCTAGGTATTTTATTTTCTTTGTAGGTATTATAAATGGTATTGAGTTTTTGATTTGACTCTCAGCTTAACTGTTATTAGTACATAGAAATGCTATTGATTTGTGTACACTAATTTTGTAACCTGAGGCTTTACTGAATTTATTTATTTACCTTTTGGTGGAGTCTTCAAGGTTTTCTAGTTACAAGATCAAATAATTTGCAAATGGGTAGTTTGACCTCCTTTTGTCCAATTTGTATGCCTTTTATTTCTTTCTTTTGCCTGATTGCTCTGGCTAGGACTTCTAGTACTATGTTGAATAGAAGTGGTGACAGTGGGCCTCCTTGTCTTGTTCTGGTTCTTAGGGGAAATGATTTCAACTTTTCTCTATTCAATATAATGTTGGCTGTGGTTTGTCATATATGGCTTTTTTTATTCTGAGGTATATTCTTTCTATGCCTAGTTTGTTGACAGTTTTTATCATGAAGGTGTACTGGATTCTATCAAATGCCTTTTCTGCATCTATGAAGATGATTATAGAGTTTTTGTTTCTAAATGTCACAAATCACATTTATTGATTTGCATATATTGAACCATCATCCTTGCCTCCCTGAGATGAAATTCACTTGATTATGGCGAATAATCTTTTTGATGTGTTGAATTTGGTTTGATAGCATTCTTTTGAAGAAAATTTCATCTATGTTAATAAGGGATATTAGTTTTTAGTTGTATTGTTTGTTGTATCCCTTCTTGGCTTTGGTATCAAGTTGATATTTGCTTTGTAGAATTAGTTAGAGAGGATTCTCTATGTTATGGAGAATAGATGTCCATTCTTTGTGGGTCTGGTAAAATTCAGTTGTGAATCTTTCTGTTCTGGGGCTTTTGTTTTTGTTTGGAGAGAATTTATTACTATTTTAATCTTGCTACTTATTATAGGTCTGTTCAGAATTTTTTTGGGGGGGGATGTCAAATGATCCTTTATTGAAACATTTTCCTTTGTTCTTTTTTACCAGTGGGGCATTCCATGGCACCACTGTTGATGTTACCTGTGATGTCTTGAGGGTGGTGGCCATCAGCATTGCAGCCCACTGACAGGGCAATCCCCCAGATCTCTTAAATGGTTCCAAACAATTCTCTGGCTAAAGATCGGTGCCACATCTGTCTGGCAATGTTGACAATCTCATCGAATGTAATATTTCCTTTGTGTTTAATGTTTTTCTGTTTCTTTCTGTCTCTCAGTGGTTCCTCAAGGGCTTTGATGATGAGGGCAGAGGCAGAAGGTACCATTTTAATCTGAGCTTGTCTATTCTGGATATTCAGTTTCACAGTATTCCTCAGCTCCTTCCTGTCACTGGTTGCTTTGGAAATGTCATCACCGACCTTTTTTGGTGAAAAACCCAGGGGGCTGCTCTGGGGACCCAGAGCAGGCATGGCACTGGCTTCACCACTGATGTACCTTGAGTACACAACTTTGATCTTATTGGGGTCGGGCTTAGGTGGTATGATGGAGGTGGCTGGTGTCGAATGAACCTGGATTTGGGATGACCAAACAAAGTTGCACCTTGGCCTTCTCTCAGCTGAAAGCTGAAAGACTGTTTAGAATTAAAAAATTTTTTTTTGATACAGAGCCTCAAACTGTTGCCCTGGGTGAGTGCTGTGGCATCACAGTTCATAGCAACCTCCAGCTCTTGGGCTTAAGCGATTCTCTTGCCTCGGCCTCCCAAGTAGCTGGGACTACAGGCATCCACCACAAGGTCTGGCTATTTTTTGGTTGTAGTTGTCTTTGTTGTTTGGCAGGCCCAGGTTGGACTCAAACCCGCCCACTCTGGTATACGTGGCTGGCGCCTTAGGCACTTGAGCTATAGGCTGCGAGGACAGAATTTTTATTTCTTCCTGATTGAAGATGGAGAGTTCATATGTTTCCCCAAATTTATCTATTTCCTCTTGATTATTTAGTTTGTGTGTGTAGAGGTTTTCATAGTAGTCACAGATGATATTTCTGTGGAATTAGTTGTAATGTCTGAATTTTCATTTATAATTGAGCTTATTTGAGTTCTTTCTTTTCTGTTTCTGATTAATCTAACTAGTAGTCTATCCATATTCTTCTTTTCAAAGAACCAGCTCTGTTTCATTGTTTTTTTTTTTTTTTTAGGTTTCTATTTCACTTAGTTCTGTTCTGACCTTTGTTTTTTCTCTTTTTCTGCTAGCTTAGGATTTGGCTTATTTTTTTTCTAGTTCCTTGAAGTATGACATTAGGTTGTTGATTTGTGATCTCTCTGTAAGCACTTAAGGCCATGGACTTCCCCCTTAACACTGTTTTTCCTGTATCCTGGGATTTTTGGATGCTTGTGTCAATATTTGTCATTCAGTTTAAAAAATATTCCCATTTCCATCTTAATTTCATCATTGATCTAAGGATTATTGAGCATTATACTGTTTAATTTCTATGATTTTGTGTAGATTTGAGAGTTCTTTTGGAATTGCTTTCTAGTGTTATTCCACTGTCATCTGAGAAGATATACAGTATCTTCTCAACTTTTTAAAATTTGCTAGGATTTGTTTTGTGGGCTAACATGATCTATTTGTACCATGGGCAGATGAGAAGAATGTATATTCTTTTTTTTTTAATTGCAGTTTGGCTGGGGCCGGGTTCGAACCCACCACCCTCAGTATGTGGGGCTGGTGCCCTACTCACTGAGCCACAAGTGCCGCCCAAGAATGTATAGTCTACAGTTTTTGGATGGAATGCTCTGTACATTTCTGTTATATCCATTTGTTCTAGAATCCCACTTAAGTCCAATGTTTCTTTGTTGATCTTCTGTCTTGATGATCTGTACAGTTCTGTCAGTACAGTGTTGAAGTCCCTGGCTATTAAGATGCTGCTATTAATTTCTTTGCTTAGATTTAACAGAATTGATTTTATGAATCTTGGAGCGTCTCTGTTAGGTACATTTAGGATTGTTATACCTTCTTGTTGAATTGGTCCCTTTACCATATATATATAATGACCATCATATAATGATCGTTGTTGATTTAAAGTCTATTTTATCTGATATGAGAAGAGCTACTCTTGCTTGTTTTTGGTTTTCATTTGAGTATTTTTTTCCATATTGTTGCTTTGAATTTATGAGAATCCTTGCTAGTTAGGAGGCTTTATTGGAGTCGGCATATATTTGGGTTGTGTTTTTTCATCCATTCAGCCAGTTTATAGTTTTTAAGCTAGTGGTTCTCAACTTTCCTAATGCTGTAATGTATTTTCATTATTACAAAGGGGTCGCGATCCACAGGTTAAGAACTGCTGTTTTAAGCACAGCATTAAGACTGCTTACTTATGTTTAATGTTAATATTGCTATGTTAGATGCTGTTTTGTTCTTCATATAAAATTATACCCCATTGCTTTGATCTATCTCTTGTGTTAATGTTGTGAGCTTTAACTTTCAGGTGTTTTTACACTGGTGGGTATTGATTATTCTGCTCCATGTATACAGCACTCTTAAGCATTTCCTATAGGGGGAATCTAGTAGTGACAAATTCATTTAGTGTTTCCTTGTCTGGCAAAGACTATTTCTCTTTCATTTATGAAACTTAGTTTTCTGTTTGTTTGTTTGAGACAGAGTCTCAAGCTATTGCCCTGGGTAGATTGCCATGGTGTCATCATAGCTCACAGCAACCTCCACCTCTTGGGCTCAAGTTATCCTCTTTTCTCAGTTTTTTTCCATTTTCAGTAGAGACAGGGTCTTGGCTTTTTCTCAGGCTGGTCTCAAACTCCATCCACCTTGGCCTTCCAGAGTACTAGGATTACAGGCAGGCATCACTGTGCCTGGCCTTATGAAACTTAGTTTTGCAGGATACAAAATTCTTGGTTGTTATTCTGGCTTGTAAGAGCTCTCCTGAGAGGCTGTTAGTGTGATAGGTTGGTGGATTTTCCTTTGTAAGTAACCTGTTGCTTTCTTTTTGCAGCTTGTAGGACTTTTCCTTTATTTTAACTTTGACTAGGCTGATGACCATGTGTCTTAGTGATGTCTTAATTGCTATGAATCTTCCAGATATTCAATGATAATCATGTATCATATCTGGATATCTTAAATCTCTAGCAATATCAGGGAAGTTTTCCTCAATAGGTTTTCTTTTTCTTTCTTTCTTTCTTTTTTTTTTTTTTTTTTGAGGCAGAGTCTCAGTCACTCACCTCACTCACTCATTCACTCACCTAGATAGAGTGCTGTGGCATCGTAGCTCATAGCAAGCACAAACTCTTGGGCTCAAGCAATCCTTTTGCCTCAGCTCCTGAATATCTGGGACTACAGGTGCCTGTCACGACACCTGGCTGTTTTTAGAGACAGAGTCTCACTCTAGCTCAGGCTGGTCTCGAATTTCTGAGCTCAGGCAATCCACCTGTCTCAGCCTCCCAGAGTGTTAGGATTACAGGCATGAGCCACCACGCCCACCCATCTCAAATAGGTTTTCCATGCTTTTTGATTTTTCTTCTCCCTCAGGGATGCCTCTAATGCTTATATTAGCTCACTTGGCATAATCCTTTATTTCTTTCAGTGATTGTTCATTCTTCTTCATTCTTTTCTCTACATTTTTGACTGCCTACTTTAATTTAAAAGACTTATCTCCAAGTTTTGAAATTCTTTCTTCTGCTTGTTCTAACCTATTGTTAAAAATATCTGCTGTATATGAAATTTCCTAAATGATTCTTTCATTTCTATAAGTTCTGTTGTCTCTTTTCCTACGTTATCTATCCCTTTAGCGATTTTTTTGTAAATGTGTCAAATCACTTTTTGGGATTCTTTTTGTTGGTTTTTTATCTTATCCTCAGTCCCATTCATCTTGTTTTCCTTCCACATCTGTCATTTCAATTTCAATTTCTTTTTGATTGGCCTTCATTACCAGAGAGCTATTTTGATCCTTTGAGATTGTCAATACAGCCTGTTTCTTTATGTTGCCAGAATTCTTTGTGGGTTTCTTTTCTTCTAGAGCCTCTTCTCTCAGCTCAAAACAGATAGCAGGTATGGTAAAGGCCTTTTCTTTGCTAAGAGTTTTGTCATTTAGTGAAGATAAAGAAGGGTTCCTGGTGGTACACTTGAGCCCTACTCTGGAAGCTTCATCAGGCAGAAAAGAGGCAGATGCACTGTGGCTCCTTTTTTTTTGAGACAGAGCCTCAAGCTGTCACCCTGGGTAGAGGGCTGTGGCATCACAGCTCACAGCAACCTCCGATTCCTGGGCTTAAGTGAGTGTTTTGCCTTTGCCTCCCAAGTAGCTAGAACTATAGGTGCCTGGCACAATACCTGGCCATTTTTTGGTTGCAGCCATCGTTGTTTGGCGGGCCTGGGCTGGATTCAAACCCGCCAGTTCAGGTGTATGTGGCTGGCGCCTTAGCCCGTTGAGCCACTGGCACTGAGCCTGCATTGTGGCTCTTTAACATTGCTACCCTGCTGCATCTTCCCCATTCCCGTGTGGTTGTCACAGGGTCTCTGAGGCAGACAGGCCAGTGGTGCAATATAGAGGACTAAACATCATACTTCCATGACAGTGCAATGTGCACACATGAGTTGGGGCTGACTCACAGGACAGGGTTTGTGCATGGGCTGGGGGAGCCATGGTGTTGGCACATGTACAAGTTAGGGTAGGCCTGCAGGGTGGAGTGGGGACCCTGGATGGAGAGGGCTCATGTGGTGAGGTACCTATATAAGACAGCACAGACCTATGGTACAGTGCAAGATAACATGGTGTGCTATCTGCTCAGGTCCAAAGGCAGCAGTTGTGCTGTTTCACCTCGCTCAGGGCCTCCCAGGTAATGGTTGCAATGGTCTAGCTACCCTGACAGCAGGCAGTTGGCACTGAGGGCTATGGCTGCATGCTTTGTTTGGGTCCTATAGAAAATGTGGTTGAGTGCAATCAGCCAGGTCACAGCAGTAGGTGCTGGGTCTGTAGTCTCTTGTTCTGCCTAGGTCCTTGGGTGGTGGTGGAGATGCATGTTATCTATCCACAGGGCAGGAACTCCCCTGTTCCTCTCAGTGTGGCAGAGGTGAGGGGAAGTAGCAGGTATATATTTGGCTTCTGGGTAGAAGTGGAGCTCTGGGGCTGGAGTGTCACTGTTGCATCAGTCACTGATGGCTCATAAACCAGCTGGACCTTCTCTCTAGGGCAATGCGGCTGTACAGCTTTCAGTCAGGTCATTGTGTCAGGTTGGCGGTGAAGGGGGTCTTCCTGTCAGTCTGGTTACAATGTCCTCAGGGAAAGCATAGAGCCCAGGATTCTCTTCTTTGCCCCTTCTCCAAGTACCTTTGGTCCTGTTGGGCAGACTATCCCATTTCTCTCTTATTCACTCCACTCCTGCCTCCTCTCAGTTGATTTCCAGTGTTCTGTCTTAGATAACTGATCCAAAGATTACTTTTAGTCCTCTCCATGAGAATGGTATTGTCCATGCTGCCATCTTGCCCCCTCCCCAGTTTTCTTACCCTTTAATATATGTGGAATCTGTTGCAATGTCATTCCTAATATCAATAATTTGTACCTTCTCTTTTTGTTGGATAAGGAGTGGATAATTCCTTGTTTTATTATTCTAGTGGTTACGTTAGGGTTTGTGGTATACTTGTCAGAATCTACTTTTAAGTGATATGGAAATGATTCAGGTGTAGTGTAGTAGGCTTTTATTTCCCCCCTTCCAGCCTATATGTGGATGTCACTATACATTTTTAATCATATGTTATAAATCTCAAAATATATTATTATTATTTTGTTGCAACAATGATCCTTTAGAAATATTTAAGTAATAAGAAAAAACACATGTATCTACCATAATTATTTCTGATCCTCTTCATTTCTTGGTTGTATTCATATTTCCATCTGGTGTAATTGTCCTTCTGCCTGAAGGACTTCCTTTAACATTTCTTCAAGTGGGGCGGCACCTGTGGCTCATTGAGTAGCCACATGTATTGAAGGTGGCTGGTTCAAACCCAGCCTTGGCCGAACTGCAAAACAGAAAAATAGCTGGGTGTTGTGGGGTGCCTGTAGTCCCAGCTACTCGGGAGGCTGAGGCAAGAGAATCGCCTAAGCCCAGGAGTTGGAGGTTGCTGTGAACTGTGTGATGCCATGGCACTCTACTGAGGGCAATAAATTGAGACTCTGTCTGTAGAAAAAGAAACAAACATTTCTTCCAGTGTATGCCTGCTGGCAATGCATTTTTCCAATTTTGTAAGTATGAAATAGTTTAAATTTTACCATTTTACCATTTTAAACACAAGGAATTTTTTTAAAATTAAATCATAGCTGTGTATATTAATGCAATCATGGGGTACAATATGCTGGTTTCATATACAATCTGAAACATTTTCATCAAACTATTTAACATAGCCTTTATGGCATTTTCTTAGTTATCGTATAAAGACATTTATATTCAGCATTTAGTAAGTTTCACCTGTACCCTTCTAAGATGCACTGTGGGTGTGGTCCCACCAATTATCCTCCCTCCACTTATCCTCCTCCCTCCCTTCCCTGGCCCCTTTCCCCAAATTCTTGTGCTATTGAGAGAGGATACCCCAGAAGGGTGAGGTCTGGGAGAACAGGTCTTCTCAAGGAGAGCACAAGGATACACTTGCAAGGTCCTCTCCATGGTGACTCAGCCCTTAGGAATTTGTAAACTTAACTTCCTGGAACTTGGAAGTTTCCAAGTTCTGTGAAATCCTATAGTTCTGTGGGGGCTGGACTAGCATCTCCCGCTTGATTCAAACTGGTCAATGAGAAGGGTACCTGTGGGGTGGAACTTTCTGACTGTCGATAAAAAGGGAAAGACCAAGCCAGTTGGGGAGTGCAGCCATTTGGAATTCTTCTATGCCGTAAGCTCCTGGCTGGTGAATAAAGCCCTTCCTCTTATAAAAGTGGTGTTTGGGTGCTAGTTCTCTCCATTGGGCCTCATCTTTCTGCAACACTATAATTGGGTTATAGCCTTTTCCCCCTGGATATTGAGTTCTAGATTTTTTTTTTCCTTCAGTGCTTTAATGATGTTACTTCATTGTTTACTCATTTGCATAGTTTTGGACAGGGAACTTGCTTTCATATGTCTGTCCTCTGTACATGTTTCTTTTTTCGCTGACTTCTTTTAAGATTTTATATTCAGCACTGGTTTTGAGCAATTTGATTATGATGTGCCTTGGTGTAGTTTCTTTCCTGTTTCTTGTGCTTGGAATTCAATCTGTGGGTCGTCATCAAATTTGGAAAAACTTTTCCCATCACGTCTTAAAATATTTTTTCTGTCCTCACTTGTTTATTCTTCAGAGACTCCAATTAACTGTGTGTTAGATTTACAACTTATTGATAATAATTCATTTTTTGGATTATTTTTAACCTTAGTATTTTGACTTGCGTAGTTTCTATTGTGATTTTTTTTTAAGATCACTAACTTTTTCCCAATGTCTAATCTGATCTTAATTTCATATAAGTTATTTTTTTCTTCGGACATTTTAGTTTTCATATCTAAATGTTTGATTTGGGAGTTTAAAAACTATCTCCATGTCTCTGCTTAACTTTTTTTTTTTTTTTTGAGACAGAGTCTCACTGTGTCACCTTAATAGAGTGCTGTGGCATCACAACTCACAGCAACCTCAAACTCTTGGGCTTAAGTGATTCTTTTGCCTTAGCCTCTCAAGTAGCTGGGACTACAGGCATATGCCACAACGCTTGGCTATTTTTGTGTTGTAGTTGTCATTGTTGTTTAGTTGGCCCAGGCTGGGTTCAAACCTGCCAGCCTTGGTGTATATGGCCAACACCTTAGACGCTGAGCTACAGGTGCCGAGCCTCTGCTTAACTTCTAAAACATGTAGAATGCATTTATAATAACTTCGAGTATCTTTTTCCATTAATTTTCCCATCTATATTAGTTCTGGGATGGTTTTGATTGATTAATTTTTCTTCTTATTCTAGGTTGTATTTTCAAGCTTTTTTGCAGACTTAGTATTCTTTGATTGGATACAAGGTATTGTGAATTTAACCTTTTTGAGTGCTGGATATTTTTATAGTCCTATAAATAAGCTTAACCTTTGTTCTGTGCCACAGTTAAATTTTGCAGGTACAGTTTGATTCTTTTGAGTTCTTTTAAGACTTTTTAGTCACACCACAGCAATGTTTAATCTAAGGTTAATTTTTCTCCATTACTCAAGGCAGGAATTTCTTGAGTTTTCTACCTGTGACCCTATGATTCATGAAGTCCTTCACTCTGGCTGGCAGAAACGCACAATAGGCATGATCCATGTGAGCACTGATTATATGCATATATTCTCTCTAATCCTCTAATTTTCTAATTTGCCTTGATTACCTGGTTGATAAACACTTGACAAGTTATTGGGGTGACCCTCTGCAGATCTCCAGGATTCCCTACATAGCCATCTTCTCTCTGGCATTCTTGCCTGTGAACGCTAGATGCTTTCATCTGCCCGGACTCAACTTTGTATCTGAAGATACAGAGGAATCCAGTGGGTTCTTCTGTCTGTGGTGGCTCAGTGACTTTCTCAGGTTGGATGGCTGGGGCAACTGGAGGACTTACTTTGTTTTTTTTTAGACAGAGCCTCAACCTGTCACCCTGGGTAGAGTGCCATGGCATCACAGCTCCCAGCAACCACCAATTCCTGGGCTCAAGTGAGTCTCCTGCCTCAGCCTCCCAAGTAGCTGGGACTACAGGCGTCTGCTACAATGCTTGGCTGCTTTTTGGTTGCAGCCGTCATTGTTGTTTGGCGGGCCGGGCTAGATTCGAACCCACCAGCTCAGGTGTGTGTGGCTGGCGCCCTAGCCCATTGAGCCACAGGCGCTGAGCCAGGACTTACATTGTTTGTTTTCCATTTCCTAGTGATTGCTGTCCTTCACTGCTGTGTCCAATGTAGAGAGTTTGAGTGACTTTTCCGAGAACACAAAGCTTATAAGACACATAGTAATACCAGACTCAGGTTTGTCTGTTTCAAGGACCCACACCTGTAACTTTCACAGTGTAATGTCAATGAGAGTGTATTTTACAAAAAGAGAAATAATATAAGCTAATCTCTATAAATGCTTACCAAGATTTTTGGCACACTTGTGCCACCATGGAACAATCGAATTGTTATATACAGGACATAAACCAAGATGAATCAATAATATGCTTCCTCTACATGAATGGTTATCCCAGGCGGTAGGAGTGATATGTTGATGGCCCTAAATTGGAATTGCAAGGCCAGCAGTTGCTATGAAATCTTGGCAGGCCCCACTGTGGGGCAAGAGGCACACTCTCCATTCCAAGACTGTATAGTATCTAGAAAAATTCAGTCTCTAGCTATGTGCCAGACTGGAGTTCACAGAGCTGGTTCAGAAGTCTCAGAGGGCTTAATCTTATCCCTAAAGCTTGCTATTTATTTATTTATTTATTAGTTGGAGCTGGGTTTGAACCCGCTGCCTCCAGCATATGGGGCCAGTGCCCTACTCCTTTGAGCCACAGGCACCACATATCCCTAAAGTGTTTTTTTTGTGTGTGTGTGTGCAGTTTTGGGCCCGGGCTGGGTTTGAACCTTCTCCCTCCAGCATATGGGGTAGGCTCCCTACTGAGAGCCATAGGCACTGCCCTCTAAAGTGTTGTAATTACAACTTTTTTCAATCAAGGTTACACATGAGAATTATCCTACAGACAAATGATTTTAGTGACTTTGGTTTCCCAAGAATGCAACATAGTTAGCACCATTGTAGATGGAGAGGAGTTAAGCTGATTTACTACGTATGTTCACTGCCTTACTGGATTCTTCCTTTCTTGGTAGTATTTGTATTTCCATATGGAATCATTGTTGAAAGGGTCAATTGAGGTTTCCAATTTAACTGGGTTTATGGTGGTAGTACATAAGGTAGATGTGGGGTCTTTACTCCTTCACAGAAGAAATTTCTGGCTGTATTTGAATGAGCACAAAACCTGAACCCCATGAGGCCATGGGTGAATTGGCTTGTCTTTATCCAGTTCAAGCTAGATAGTCTCCTTCCCCCCCACAGCCTTTCCAGAATCACTGGGTAAGAGTGCTCACCCAAGCCAGCAGAAGACCCAAGATTGTCTCGGGAAGGGCAGTCATACATCTTTACTATAGGATAGGTTAAGCTGTGATCATTGGAATGCAAATGTTAAATTTGTCACTTCCAAGATGTGCCCAACCCTCTTCCCTCAGCTCAAATTCAGTTTCCATAAATGGATAGGGAATTAATTTCCCTGGCCTCATCTCAAGGCCAGGTCACTACATTCCCAAAGTCTAACTTGGCTCATGTATTTTTACCTACTAGGGTTATTTTTCTGTGGCTGTGGTGGAATTGACATTTTCAGTAGCTGAGAGAAGTTCAGTATTTATTTTTCTCAGTGGGAAATCCACAGTGCAGTGGGTGGTTACTGGAAGCTGTTTTTTTCCCCCTCCAGTGTATGAATCCTTGAACAAATGACCATAATTAACACTGTTTTAAAGGGCTTAATCTTGTGCAAGATACAAGCAGTAAAGCAGATAGATAGAAATATGAATAGACACAGATATAAATATAGGTATCTTGTGTCCATTTTTATTCTATATCTTTACAGCTTTTGAGCATATTACAAATGGATAAAGAACCTAGCCAGCAGCAACTGAATAAAATTCCAACAGGGAGATTTATTACTGCCTCTGGAAGTAAATCATAGCTGATATTCTGGGCTGAGTTTTCTCTGAGCATGTGATCTCACTCAATCAGATGATGCTAAATATAGAGTTGGAGAGGAGAGTCGTGTCAGAACATCAGTAGAGACCATAAGCTGCCATCTGGATTTTTCGTGTCTTTTCCAGAAAGCTGTGAATTCATCCTAGCATTCACCATCCTTAAGATAAAGCAGAGGGGTCACCTGTGGCTGATTCCTAGAGGAAAGTTTAAACTACTGTGAAAATATATCCCCAATTATATTTGGATTTCTAGAATTTTAGGATAAAATTCTACCTTTTTACAAAGTCTCCCTGTACCCATTATGTGACACCCCTTATGAAATTATCCGTCAAGATTATTCTGTTGATAAGAGGCATTGCTGATGCTCCTATTGACAGTTCTCTACATGCCCAGAGGAACTGATGCAATCTTTCTGGAAAGAAACATCTTCTCAGACATGTAACATTTATCAAAATATCAGAGCAGTTCAGGTTTGAGAAATCTGGCTCAAACGCTCCCTCCAGGCTCTCTACCTCCTTTGGGAAGAACACAGCATTAGTCCTCCATGGTGACTCTGCTGATCAGGGTGTGCAGCAAGCAAGTCTGCACAACCCCTTCAGCGTCACTCTCCTGTGAAACCAGTTCTGTTCTGGGGAGATGCTTTCTTGGGTCTAGCAAAGTCCCTTGTGCTGTCATTTGTGTATTTTTCTTTATTCTCTTTTTAATACATGGCTTTAGAATCGCAGAGCATTAGTGCTGTAGGAAAGCTTGGGCTTAGCCTTAGAATTTAACAGGGGCTTGGTGCCCATAGCTCAATGGTTAGGGCACTGGCCACATGCACCGGGGCTGGCAGGTTCAAGCCTGGCCCAGGCCTGCCAAACAACAGTTATAAGTACACCAAAAAAATAACTGGGTGTCGTGGTGGGCACCTACAGTCCCAGCTACTTGGGAGGCTGAAGCAAGAGAATGGCTTAAGCCCAAGAGTTTGAGGTTGTTGTGAACTATGATGGCATGGCACTCTACCCAAGGCAGCAAAGTGGGACACTGTTTCAGAAGAAAAAAAAAAAGATAAAGGAATTTAACAGGAACAGAAGCTTGGGTCTAGAAACAGTGAGTTCCCACAACTAATTAGGCCTAGGCTTCTTGGCCTGAGGAGCATTTCCTTTCTATCATAATGGCTTTATTTGAAGATATATGAATATTTAAATCCCTCCTCAGCCTCCATTTGTCAAGTTGCGATATTGAGAAAAGCTCTTTAGCTTTTCTTAGTAAGTATTCCAAACTTTACATATTTTCTTTCTTTCTCTATGTATAGATTACATTATGGTGTCCTGTACTGGTTCCAGTAGCATGTTCTAACACTGTCTTAGATAGTGTCATAATTTATAATTTATTAATTATGTAAAAGTATATCTTGAACTCTCAGTGCATAACATGACAGACAGTGATGCATAGACTGATGATACAGAAATGAGCAACAACACAGTCTGTTCTTCAAAGACCTTGAAGTCATGGAACAGAGATGGATATTGAGTGGTTGACCATAGCTAGGTACGGGGTATTGAATATGCATATGTGGGTGAGAGGTTGGGACACAATAGTGTATACTCATGTCTGTGGGGCTTTAAGAAAAAATTTAAGGGAAGTGTTTGCCAAAAGTGGGATATTTTAGCTGAATTTCTGGCAGACAAACAGGATAACCAATTTTTAGCCTTCGAGTACTCAGCATCGAAATAATGATTTCGCTGTTATTCTTGTGTTTTTTTTTTTTTTGAGACAGAGTTTTACTATGTTGCCCTTGGTAGAGTGCGGTGGCATCACAGCTCACAGCAATCTCAAACTCTTTGGCTTAAGTGATTCTCTTGCTTCAGCCTCCCAAGTAGCTGGCCCTACAACACCTGGCTATATTTTTTTGCAGTTGTCATTGTTGGTTTTAGCTAGCCTGGGCTGGCTTCAAACCTGCCAGCCTCAGTATATGTGGCTGATGCCGTAACCACTGTGCTATGGGTGCGGAGCCGATGTGTGTGTGTCTTGAGTAACATTATTGGAAGTAACGGGATTACATTAGTTTTGGAAAGGTAACTTTGGCTGCAATGTGGAGAATGAATTAAAAAGAGAAGAAAGAACATTCTGGTACAGATGTCTTTGTTATAATGTGATTTTTGGTCTTCTGGGTATATACCTAGTAAGGGAATTATAGGATCAAATGGCAGGTCAATTTTTAGATCTCTAAGTATTCTCCAAACATCCTTCCAAAAGGAACTATTAGTGTGCATTCCCACCAACAGTGTAGAAGTGTTCCCTTTGCTCCACATCCATGCCAACATCTCTGGTTTTGGGATTTTATTATGTGGGCTAATCTTACTGGAGTTAGGTGATATCTCAAAGTAGTTTTGATTTGCATTTCCCTGATGGTTAAGGATGGTGAGCATTTTTTTCATGTGTCTGTAGGCTGTGTGCCTGTCTTCTTTAGAGAAGAAACCTAAGTGCCCATTGATTCAAGAATGGATTAATAAATTGTGGTACATGTATACCATGGAATATTATGCAGTCTTAAAGAAAGATGGAGACTTTACCTCTTTCATGTTTACATGGATGGAGCTGGAACATATTCTTCTTAGAAAAGTATCTCAAGAATGGAAGAAAAAGTATTCAATGTACTCAGCCCTACTATGAAGCTAATTTATAGCTGT
>CAUYON010009225.1:0-34311 GCA_963573935.1 Arctocebus calabarensis
TGCTCACCATCCTTAATGATCAGAGAAATGCAAATCAAAACTACTTTGAGATATCATCTAACTCCAGTAAGATTAGCCCACATAACAAAATCCCAAAACCAGAGATGTTGGCGTGGATGTGGAGAAAGGGGAACACTTCTACCCTATTGGTGGGAATGCAAACTAGTACATTCCTTTTGGAAAGATATTTGGAGAATACTTAGAGATCTAAAAATAGATCTGTCATTCGATCCTATAATTCCTTTATTGGATATATATCCTGGAGACCAAAAATCACATCATAATAAAGATATTTGTACCAGAATGTTTATTGCAGCCCAATTCATAATTGCTAAGTCACGGAAGAAGCCCAAATGCCTAATCGATTTCTTAATGAACAGAGGTCCTTGACTATTATATAGCCAAATTAATCAATAGGTAGTTTCCACCATGGTTAGTGCATTTTGAATAATGTTAAAGAATTATTTGCCTTTAGATATTTAGATATTTTCCATCAGATACTGTGTTCAGGGAAGCTCTCTCTGAAGAAGTGACTTTTGAGCTGAATAATAAGTAACAGCAGATACATAGCCATAGGGGGAAAAATTCCAAGCAAGAAAATTTGGGGCAAACAACTTGTCCTTAGACAATGGAGTTGGATGGTCTTAATATAAAACCACAATCATTCTATCTTTTTGTCAATAGGATTTTCATTTAAGAATATTCGCTTCTAATAGTTATTACTACTTGATTTCATATAACTCTTGAAGACTGTGTCTCTGGAAATGCAATTATAATTTCTACTCTGGCAGCTGCCTTGTCCTCCCCCTTTTCATCAGCCAGTGTGACTCGTTGTGGTGACTGACTGCTTTAAACAATCTTACAGGGAATTTCTTTACTAAAGAATCATAGAACATCAAAATTCATTTCTATGTTCTTTATAAAGTCATTTGAAGTTTGAGAGAAAATAAGATATTTATAGTGATAAACATGAAAGGAATGGCATCCTATAATTTATTCCAAATTTTATTTCATCATTTATTTTGTCTTTTTTTCTCAAATGTCTGCCTCTATTTTTCAAGGTACTTCTTATTACAAAAAGAAAATTTCCCATTTCCTAGAGACATGACTTTTTAAATGTTAGAGTTCATTTTTATATAACTTTCATTTATAGATCTCATGAACAATTCATTTATAGTCATAATGGATAAATCTATGTAGCAACCATTACAGTTATCAATAGAAGTAAATATCGCAATCCATAATAATGCCAATTTTTTACATATCAAAAATCTCAGATTCCGCATATTCTCTAATCTGTTGTTTAAACTACACATTTAGACAATCTCTGGCTTGAGTGTTTCCAGTTCAAACAAAATGAAGTACAATAAAAAAAAAGAAAGGTAATATTAAAATAGTTGAAATTATAAAAAGATTTAGAGAAATGCTCATAGATGGCACCATATAATAAAAATAACAGAATAAATAGAACAACATCTTGTTTCTAAAGCTCACGCTATGCCACACACTCATCCATATCCAATAATCAATAACAAGGAGGAATGTTTTCAGTTCGTCCCTGCAATTGAAGAGGTTGTCAGTTTTGACTCTTGAATTATTCCACTTCCCACATGTGATTCTCAATTCCTCAACGTCTTCACCTCCTAATTTTTTTCTTTGTCATTTTCACTTTCCTTACTCTAAATGTCTTTACTCAGGACCCCATCATCTTTCGTCTATTGGGTCCCATATTTCTCCATTTGGGGTTGGGAAGTTGTTATCTCACTTCCCAACCCCAAATCCCTTCTCCCAAATCCACACACCCAGAGGAGCCCCTATATGTGAAACCTGACGCTGTCCTATTCTTGCTTAAATTTCCTGGATAGATTCACAAAGTCTTCTCAGCGAGCAGGGCGCTGGTCCCATATACCGAAGGTGGCAGGTTCAAGCCCGGCCTCGGCCGAACTGCAAAACAAAAAAAGTAGCCAGGCGCTGTGGCGGGCGCCTATAGTCCCAGCTACTAGGGAGGCTGAGGCAAGAGAATCGCTTAAGCCCAAGAGCTGAAGGTTGCTGTGAGCAGTGTGACGACACGGCACTCTACCCAGGGCGATAAAGTGAGACTCTGTCTCTACAAAAAAAATAAAATAAAATAAAATAAAATTCAGGCTCTGTCATGTGAAATACAAGCTACTTATAATTGTACATAAGCATTTACATAGGTGAGTTACTTTGACCCTCAAATTATGGCTGACAATCTCGTAAACATTCACTCACAAATGTATTTTCCAAGGTGCCTAAGATCTAGGAAAGTTCTAAATTTCCAAATTAAAAACACGTATTGACTAGAAAATTTAATGTTTCTTTTTGTGTGACGAGGGTATAGCAATTATGGCAATGGCAGAACTGGTGAAAGTGTTATGGGGATACAATTCTTCAATTGATGTTTAAGATTTAAGAAGTCAAGGAAAATGTGGAGAGATCACACTCAAACAGTAATCTAAAGACGTATAAAAATTAGCTATGTAGAGTAGGAATATGACAGTATGATGGAGCATGTTCTAGAAAAAAGAGGAAAATGGATCAGAGCTACAATGGCAGGCCAGGGGCAGCCTCCACCCGCTGCCCTCACAGGCCAGATCACGGGTCGGGAGAAGATGCTCCTCTCAGATGAGTTGTCTAAGAGAGACACAACTAACATCGATTATAGTTTTCAATAGAAGTAAATATTAGAATCCATAATAATGACAATTTTTAAAATATCAAAATCCTCATACTCAATGTATTCTCTAATCTCTTGTTTAATTGATACATTTAGATAATCTCTGGCTTCAGTGCTTCCAATTGAAATAAAAAGAATTACAATTAAAAAAAAGAAGAAAAATAATTTTGAAATACTTAAAAAAGTCTGGAGATGACAGGAGGCAAATAAATAAAGATATATTTGGTGTTCATGGATTGAAAGAATGAATATTATTGAAGTTTCTATATTACCCAGTTTCCAAATTTAATGCAACCTCTATCCAAATTATAATAGCATCATTTTCCAAAAGAAAAAAAATCCTAAATTTCATATGGAACCAATAAAAGACCCAATAGTGAAAGTGAGGTTGTCCCAGGGACAGTGGATCTTAAGTATCTTCAGTCACCCCCAAAGGTAACTATGTGAGTCAATGCATGTGTTAATTAGTTTGATGCGGTAATCTTTACACAATGTACACATCTGTAAAAACATCATGTTTAATATTTGAATATGTTTAATTTGTATTGTCAATTATGTTTTTATAAGACTTATAAAAGTAATATTTACCATACTGTGGTAGGAACACACACTCTTTCACCAATGAATCAGATAACAGAAAAGACTGGTTGGCTGGTTTCACATCGCACAGAAAGCAATCAAAAATACACAACGGATTATCCCGGTGTCATCCTGGCTACTTGGGAGGCTGA
This sequence comes from Arctocebus calabarensis, assembly GCA_963573935.1. Lineage (NCBI taxonomy): Eukaryota > Metazoa > Chordata > Mammalia > Primates > Lorisidae > Arctocebus > Arctocebus calabarensis. The sequence goes on from CAUYON010009225.1 coordinate 3,430, forward strand.
GGCAGGAGGATCACTCAGACCCACAAGTTTGAGGTTGCTGTGAGCGAGGCTGATCCACCCAGGGCATGGAGTGTGTTCTGACTTAAAAAAAAAAAAAAATACAAGTTGCTCATACAGGATGTACCCAAGTTTTCACAAATGGCAGAACTTTCTGTGGTCCTTTTTTATAAGACTGTATAATATTCCGTTGTATGAATATTCCACTTCCACTTATCCATCCTTCCATCAGTGGAAACGTTTGTCTCTCTCTATCATGGCTACTATGAATAATGCGGCAACGAATGTAGATTCTGACTTCAATCTTTTCAAACATACTGAGATCGTTGGATCACACAGTAGTTCCATTGTTTTTTGAAGAACATTAGTACTATTTTCCATAACAGCTACAGCCTTATATATTCTCACTAACAGTATACACTGATTTGAAATTGTCCATATCATTGGAAGTGATTATAAATATAATATTCTAACAGGTGTGAGGTGATACTTCATTCAGTTTTAACTTGCATTTCCCTGATTATTGATGCTGTTGAGCATCTTTCTATACACATAGTGAACATTTAGATGTCATCTTTGGGGAAATGTCTTCTAATGAAATAAGCTTTACAAAAATTACAAAAGGACAAATACTATGTGATTCGTGTAAATGAATTATGTATAAGAGACAAACTCATAGAATTGTGTTCAAGAGAATGCAACTATGGTTCCAAGGATGAGCCTGGGATCTAGGGAGTTACCCAGCAGGCAGAAACCTTCTCTTATGGAGGACAAGTAAATTCTGGAGATCTGCTGTACAACACAGAACCTGTTAATAGTACTATGGACTATTAGTACTATGTAATATTGATACTGACAGTCCAAATTTGTCAGGAGGATAGAATTCATGTTTATTGTTCTTTGCACCAAACAAACGAAAACAGAGAGATACAAGGGAGCTTTGGGAGTTACAGGATATGTCTATGATTATGATGCTGGTATCATGATTATCTGCATATGTTCAAACTGATCCAACTGTACACATTACATACATGAAGTTCCTTCTCAATAAAGCTATTAAACAAAGAGTCAGGTTGGAATCTGTCTCTAATCTGGAAACGTTACCTCAATGTGCCTTTTTTTTTAACAGTTTTTTTTTAATTTATTTTATCTTTGTTTTGTTGTTAAATCATGGTTGTGTACATAAATGCAATGTTGTGTACCATGTGTTGGTTTTATATATAGTTTGAAATATTTTCATTGAACTGGTTGCCATAGCATTCATGGCATTTTCTTAGTTATTGTGTACAGACATTTATATTCTACATTTAGTCAGTTTCATCTGTGCCCTTCTAATATGCACCATAAATGTGGACCCGTCCATTACTCATTACTCTCCCTCCACTCATCCTCTCCCCTCCCCTTCCTTGTCCCTTTCCCCAATTCTTATGCTGTAATTGGATTATAGCTTTCATGTGAGAGTTATAAATTAGTTTCATAGTAGGGCTGAGTACATTGGATACTTCTTTTTCCATTCTTGGGATACTTTGCTTTTTTTTTTTTTTTTTTTTTTTTGCCATTGCTGGGTTTGAAACCACCACCACTGGCATATGGGGCCAGTGCCTTACTCCTTTGAGCCATAGGTGCAGCCCAGGGATACTTTGCTAAGAAGAATATTTTCCAGCTACATCCATGCCATGACCCATAAAACGATTAATAAATTGTGGTATATGTACACCATGGAATATTATGCAGCCTTAAAGATGGATGGAGACTTTACCTCTTTGATGTTTAACAGCTTTTTAAGAGCCAAAGGAACTGTCGCCATTGGGCAGCCTAATTAATCCAATGTCGACCTTAATAAGTTACTCTTCTCTTGAAAAGAAATGTTTGAAGAGTTAGATGGGCTTCCTTATTTGTGTGTTATGCTCATCGTGAGGATGGGGTGTAGGGAGTGATGCCTTCTTGCCCTGCACAGCCCTCAGGTATCCTCATCCTGTATCTCTTCCCAAAGTACAATGTAGCAATAGGTATTAATCATTTTACATACATGTACATATCATATTTCTAAGCTATCGGTAGAAAGGAATTTAATTAAGATCTCTATACTTTATGTCAGTATAAAGCAGAGATACATTTTTAGCTTTCTTTGACATTTTTTAAACTCAAAGACCTTTCTTGGACATGCAACAAAGAATAGAAATGCAATTTGAGTTGTAACTATACTGTAAGGAAATATTTTGTTCAAAGACATATTTATGATTACACATACAGAAATGCCCATCTGCTACTGATATGTTAAAGTACAAAAATGTTTTATGACATTATTTCATATAGAAATGTTGTCATACATTATTTTCCCTTGCACATGCAGAAAAAAACAAATGAAATAACAAAGCAGATCTCTAGAGTACCTAAATTGTTAAACTATATCCTAACAGCTATTTATAAATTATGAAAATAAGCTTGAAATTACAAATTGTGCATAATTTATTCTTATGTACGGAGAGTAGTTACCAGGTCAATAATTCTGGCTTAATTAACCATTTTTATAGTCCTTTTACATAAATGTTTACTTATCCTTTGAAAATAATTAGTAAAGGCTAAAACATTATCAATAATTGAACTGGGAATCTGCTTTGTTTATATGTTTGTGGATTGACTATGAAGCTAATAAAGCCAATCTTTTGTTCTGTGATGCCGTGAGTATTTAGTTTAAAGAAGAGCATCTTAGGAATTGAGAACCTTTCTAGTAAATACAGGAATATTAGTTTCAGGCGTAAAACCAGGCAGTGTTTAATTAGGCACGTCACTGCAGAACTAAGTGTTCAACAGTGAGAAATAGGATGCATATGAATAATGGAAGACTATATTCCCAGTCAAAATATAAAGAGAATTATCCATTATTTTTAAAATTATGCTTTCCATTAAAATTGTTTCAGTCTTTCACATTTTTCCTGATAATAAACAAACAAGTTATTTAATTGCAAAAAAAATGTTTTGATAGAATTATTTTGTACTAAAAACACCTTTTATAAAATTATGTTTATCCCTAGAATTACTAATAATCCAAGTTTTTCACCTATTTCTCATGGATCTGGGTATGAATCTGTCAGGCAGTTAGCTAGTTATGAGCAGGGCAGATGACAGATTTGGTTAAGCTATTTTGGATTGGTTTGGGTCAGGCTGACCTGGGTTACTGTGGAAATAGAGCTGAATAAGACCCTCAGGTGGCTTATATGAGGATCGCGCAGGTGGGTTGTTTTCAAGATTTTGAAGGTGGGTATTTTTTGAGATCAGAGTTAATTAAGACCCTGGGAGACTTCCAAGAAGCAGCTGATACTTCTCAAAGCCTGTCGTCACTAGGATAGGGCCCAGCCTGCTGAGCAAGTCATCAATTAACTTTCTTTTTCTTGTTGAAACTTTACATTCTCTTCTCAATTACCTCGGCGACTGCCTTGAACCACCATGCAGTTCTAAAATCTCTCCATCATTTGTCATATTACTGTTATATTTTTATTTTGATATTTATTTATCTACCAGATCATGTTAACAAATACAATTGTCATGAAGACGACTTTATAGTAGACTTCAAATTACACATGCAAAGCAGCTCCCCCTTGAGTGCTTCTCAGAGGAAGACGTTTGGGGCACCTTAATAACCAGGCTTGCTGTCCAAAGTGAATGTTGTGAAGGAGTAAGAATCAGAGCTGAAGTCCCAGCTCTCCCTCAGAATCAAGGTAAGACTTTGGTTGATAAACACATCTACAGAAAGATAAGCCAGCTTGCTTTTTAAAATTTTGGAACTGTGGGTGGCATCATTAAGCCTGAAGGTGAAGAGTAACACATTTTGAGGTTCTGTTCTTTGCACTCTCTGGATTCTTCTGTAATCATTCGACTCAAGAAAATCTTCTTTCCGATTGTTTTAGTTACTGTTTATGTCTCCTAGAAGTTACTTTTAATTTAGCTTGAAGTTGTTCATTTTGGGGGTTTGGAGCACAGTTAGGGTGCTCCAATGCAGAATGCCCAGGTTTAGAATGACCACCAGAGCAACTTGAAGACTTTGGTGAAAGGCTCTTACGCATCCCCTACTCTTTATTTAACAGAACAACAGCCGAGGCTCACAAAGCATAATCGTCTTACTTGTGTGTCCTCAGCTTGTACTACACCAAATCAAATGAAAAGAACTTTTGTTTGAATAACCATGGAGGATTCCACAAGCCATGTGTAAAAAAGAATGCCAGAAACTACACTATGCTTTTCCAATTTAAAAATAACCACAATTGTACAGAATAGTCACCTCATAAGACCTGGAAAAAAATATTTTTTTTGAGGCCAATAATTAAAATTCATAAGCTAAGGTATGAAGTGAATGATGACATAAAATTTTAAAGGTGAAATAAAATCATACTACTAGAGTTAATGGAGATATCTACAGTTTCTTCAGATATAGTTTTACAAATTGAAATAAATGTATAAAGCATCTGAAATGCAAAAATATAATTTGATGGCATTGGACTAATGTTTGGATCTGCATGGTTTCATTAATTCTATGGGTCATGACTTTTACTGTCAAATTTTTCTCTTGAACTTGTTTACTTGACCGTGTTGGTTAGTACTTTTGATAACTCAAAAGAAATGTTTGAGTAACTTTTGAGAAGGAAAGTCAACAAACAGAGGAACCCTGGACATAATAAAATGACATTAATTTTTTATTTTATTTTCTGTTCATTTGGAGTCTAAAATCCATTCAGGGTGGAGATTTTTGTCAAGCTTTTCCATAATTTTTTACACATTTCAAAAACAGTTTCATGATACAGTTTTGTTATATTAATAACAGACTTTTTAGATGATTTGAGGAATTATTTGGTTTATCTCAACCTAAATTTCTTCACCTCTATAACATTTAAAAATCTTAAATGATATTGAGAAATCTGAGAATATAAAACATTTTGAGTCCCTCAAAAGGAAAGGAATAGTGAATCACAGATAGTAATAACAAAATCTGCAAGGTCAATTACACTCTCCAGACAAATTGATTTATTTCAAATTGAAGCAGCTCATGTAGTGCAAAGCCCATGTCAATATACTGTAATGTAACGTATTTCCTTCAATAAAAATAATAAATAGCTTTTCATGACACTATGTAGATTATCTGATTACATGCATAATGTCATTTTTAAATATTTTTTAATACAATATGCATTACTTTGCTTAGCTTTATATTGAAGAGTATCACATGAGCATGTTTATTTTCTATAAAACACAATATTTTTAAATGGCCACATTGTGTTTCATTTTGGATAAGTCCATCTAACCCCACACATCAGAGATAGATTAGATTCACTCATGTATTACTGTGATGAATCAAAGTTGTTCTCATTCAGGCACAACTGGAATTTTGTATGAATTAGAACCATGTTACACATCTTTCTATTCCCCACCAACACACCCCTAGTCCTTGAGCGGTTAGTTTGGAATTTGAATAATAAACACTCACATTGCCTCACTTTAACCTCTACTCAATCCTGGCAATAGAGCATAGCATATAATTTAGCATTTAGATAATTAAATCTGGACCAAAACAACTGGCTTATAATTTTGAAAATACCGGTGATGAGGGGAAATAGACTAACATATTTGTATTTCTTTTCTCCAAAGCAAAAAAGAATATTTTAAACTTTAACCTCATAAAGTTATATGTGAGAAATAAACAAGCTAAGATACTCAAAATACACAAATAGAGATGGACATAGTTAAAAAACATAGCAACCATAGCCTTCGGCATATTTAACTATTACTTCACAAGTGTGTTTTATTTGGTAAAGGACTGAAATGGGTCTTCTGTCTCATGTGAATAATGAGGACAAACTGTACAACAGAAACAAGGAAAATATCACTTTTCCATGGGCTATGGACACACAGGTCATGTTGCTTTATGCGTTTTTTAATTTTTTTATTACACAGCTATTGGCATCTAAAAGATGCAATGTAAACCAGAAGAAAAAAAGAAGAGCCACTGGTATTCTCAAAAGACAAACAAGGCATGACTTCTCACAGAGAAAAATGTACAAAAAAAAAAAAAGTAGTTTCGATGTGTCTTGAAATCTGAAGCAGGTAGAAATTGCTTCCCAAGCTCTTTCTAAAGTCAAAGCCAGGCATTTATTAGGGAATAATCTACCTATTTGTAATACTCAAGACACACTGACTTCTGCAATTACAACAGTTGCTCAATGTAATTTGTATTCTACTTTCTTTTTAATCAGAATATATCATTACAGCTTTAGTATAGTTTTTTTTCTATCTTAAAATGAGTATACATTTTTGGCACCCCATGTGTGTGTGTCTGTGTGTGTATGTATATTAAAATAGAAGATCTGGCATTTACCACCATGTATAGACCCAGAGGATATTATTCCAAGTGAGATATGCCAGGCACAGATAGAAAAATAGCCCATAATTTCATTGATTTGAGTTATCAAAAATAAAAGTCGAATATACAAAGATAAAGAAGACAGCAGTGGTTAGAAGGGATGGGAGGAAGAAATGGAGAGATGTAGCTCAAACTAAAAAAAGTAGTGGATATGTGAGATAAAAAGTCCGGAGTTCTAATGTACAACATGAAGACCAGCGTTAATGATATTCCTGGGCTCAAACTATCCTGCCTCAGGCTCCCAAGTAGCTGGGACAACAAATGCGTGCCACCATACCTGGTTAATTTAAAATTTTTTTTTAGAGATAAAGTTTTACTGGATTGCCTAGGCTAGTCTTGAGTTCCTGGCCTCCAGAAATACTCCTGACATGGGTGCCCAAAGTACTAGGATAATGGGTGTGAGTCACCGTGTCCAGCCAAAAAGCCTCCATTACTGTTGATGCTTTTTATCCTGGAGTTTGAAATGTGTCGGTTTTATGCCTTTACTATGTGCTTTTTACTTCTCATCACAAATGTCCTTGGGAAAGAGTGAGCATGATGAAAGGGTCTGATTCATTAGATGGGGACCATTCATATCCATATTACCTGGAAATGACAGTTTTAGGGGATAGCATTTTATAACTTTAAGAACATAGAGATGGGAAGAGAATACAAGTATAGCAGTTCTCAGTTATTATATACATGAATTCACCTCCACATACAACAACACATATGCATGTTTTAACTTATGTTACTAATTTCTAAAAATTTAATTTTTAGGCTCGGTGCCTATGGTTCGATGGGCTAAGGCGCGAGCCACATACACCTGAGCTGGTGGGTTCAAATCCAACCTGGGCCCACCAAACAACAATGATGGCTGCAACCAACAAATGGCTGGGAGTTGTGGCGGGCACCTGTAGTCCCAGCTATTTGGGAGGCAGAGTCAAGAGACTCACTTGAGCCCAGGAATTGGAGGTTGCTGTGAGCTATGATGCTATGGCTGTCTATCCAGGGTGACAGCTTGAGGCTCTGTCTCAAAAAAAAAAAAATTAATTTTTAACCTATAGGTTATTCTTCATTAAATAGAAAACTTCCTGCCATTCTTAGAAACATCAGTGATGCAGACGCAAACTTTGTGTTCATTATTCAAGGATGGTGTATTAGAACCTTGCTTGTTTAAAGCAGGAAGAATGAAAGTGAGTTAGGTTATTAGTGATAGCACAATATTCATGAAATGAGATCATGGACTCATGATTTCATAAATTGAAGAAAAAATATTAAAAGCAAAGTAATAAAATCAAAAGTTGCTATTAAATCAAGGTTGGCCTTTATGGGTCTCATAATTCTTTTTTTAGTCAGTGATGTGTGCACCAGCATTTCCGGAATAATTGTTGCAGTGTAACTTATATCTACAGACTTCATTATGTGTTGTTGGGCACCACAGTTATTCCTAGAATGGAGTTGATGGTAAAAGGGTACAGTTAGATCGTGGGGATATGGTAGGTCTGGTTCACGACCCCTGCAATGGAGTGAATTTTTCAACAAAGTGAGCCACACACACTTCTTGTTTACTAATGTGTATAAAAGTTACATTACACTATACTGTAATTATCAAGTGTGCTATACCATTATGTCTAACGAATTTATGTGTCATAATTTAAAAATGCTAAAATCATCTAAGCCTTCAGTGAGTCATAATAATCTTTCTGTTGGTCGCCACTCAATGTTGATGGTGGCTGACTGATTGGGGTGGTGTTGCTGAAGGTTAGGGCAGCTCTGGCCACTTCTTAGATTAAGACAACAATGGAATTTATCTCATTAATTTATTCTTCCTTTCATGAGGGATTTTGCTATGGCTTGCGAATACTACATAGCATTTTACCCACAGAACTTTCAACATTGTAGTTGATCCTCTTAAACTCTGTCTCTGCTGATCAGTTAAGTTCATAGGACTTGCAGCCTGTATGAACTGCATTCCACGGGCTGAAATGCTTATTTTGTGAGGACTGGTTTTGCTTATTTGTGGTGTCCGATATTATGGAAAGTACGCATGGATCTTTTGTTTGGCTAATCACCTTTCCTTACTGGTTGTGGGTTGCCCAAGACGACTCTTTCTCTTCCAATGTGCGGCAGAAATGAAAAAAGGTTCGACACTCCTGGATTCCCTGTGGTTGTTTCAACAATGTTCATTGTATCATTATCCGGAGTTGTTGATTCCATCTCAAGAAACCACTTTCTTTGCTCATCCCTAAAAGGCAACTCAACACTCATTGAAGATTTATTATATTGCAGCAAAGGAGTCATATCTTCTGGCTCCAATTCTAATTCTAGTTTTCTTGCTATTTATACCACATCTATTCACTCTGTTTGTTAAAGTCTTGAACCACACAAAGGGCTGGAATGAGAATTAGAATCAACTTCTTCCAAATTCCTGTTAATGTAGATATTTTTATCTCCTCCCGAGAATTATGAATCTTCCTAATGGCATGTACAATGATGAATTATTTCCAGAAGGTTTTCAATTTACTTTGCCCAGATCCATCAGAGGAATTACTATGTGTGGCAACTATAGCCTTACAAAATGTCTTTCTTAAATATTAATACCTGAAAGTATAAATTACTCTTTGACCTATCATCTGAAAAGCGGATGTTACATTAACTGGCACTAAAATAACATTAATCTCCTTGTACATCTCCATCAGAGCTTTTGGGGCACCAGATGCATTTTCAACGAGTAGTAGTACCTGGAAAGAAATATTTTTTTCTCAGCAATAGGGTAAAAAAATTCAGTAAATCATGCTGTACCCAGGCATACCATTATCCAGGCTTTACTGTTCTATTTACAGAGCACCCCCAGAGTAGGTTTAGCATAACAGAAGGGCCCTAGGATTTCTGTAATGATGTATGAGAATCAGCTTCAACCACAGTCATCAGCTGCATTAGCCCCTAAGAAGAATGTCAGGCTGTCTTTTCAAGCTCAAAGCCAGACTCAAAGCCTCTCTCTCTAGTTACAAAAGTCCTAGATGTCATCTGCTTCCAGTAGATGGATGGTTCGCCCACACAGAAGGGAGTGTAGCCACCTTCTCAATGATCTTAGCTAGATCTTCAGAAAACTTACTGCAGCTTCTTCAACAGCATCGTGGCTTCACCTTATATTTTGATGTGATGGTGTCGGTTTCCTTCCCCAAGCCTCATAACCCAAACTTTTGCTAGATTCAGACTTTTCTTCTCCAGATTGCTTACCTTTCTCAGCCTTGAAAGAATTGGAGAGAGAGTTGTTGGCTGGTTCTATTCTCAGTACTAACACTTGGTATCAGAGTAAGGCTGTGCTGTCTTCACAGCTTTCCTACGCTCATTGGAATGGCACTTCTGTTTCCTGCAAGGACTTTTTCCTTTGCCTTCACTGCATGGCTAAATGGTGCAAGAAGCGTAGCATTTGATCTGTTTCAGCTTTTAGCATGCCTAAGCCTCATCACTTCTAGCGTTTGATATAAAATTATAAAAAACATATGACTCTGCCTTTCACTGGAATATTTGAAGGCCACTGTAGGCTTATTAATTGGACTAATTTCAATATTATTTTCTCTCAGGAAATAGAGACACCCCATGAGCAGGAGAGAGATAGTGGTGCCAATTGGTGGAGCAGTCAGAACATATAGAAAATTTATCAATAACTGTTTTCTTCTTATATAGGTGTTGTCCCAAAACAATTGCAATAGTAGCTGATCACAGAGCACCATAAAAGATCTGATAATAAAGAAGTTTGAAATACTGCAGAAACTTACCAAAACATGACACGGTGACATGAAGTAAGCACATGCCCTTGAAAAATTGGCATGGATATATTGCTTAAGATTGCTACAAATATTAAATTTGTGGAAAGCATAATATCTGGTAGTCTCAATAAAATGAAGTATAGTAAATGCGGTATGCCTTTACCAAAATAACAGATAAAGAAAATTAGCTCTGAGTAGACTGAAAAAAAATTATGCCAATCAATAACTTGCCATCTCTCCTTATTTTTTCTTTAGAAAACCTTATTGCAATATCTAATGTTTGGAATGGATCTACAGACTATGCATTGATAGTGAAACCTCTTTGACAGCAAATATTCTTGTCTGGAAAAATAAAATCACAGAAAAATTTAAAATTAAAATTATTTATTTTTATGTGAGTGTTTTTGGTGAACAATTTACTTGTTTAATATTAGGCTAAATATGTTATCTTTCCTTCAATGAAAATAGGATTAAAACTTTTTTTCCACATTGGTATACACATGTTTTGGGGAGTTTAAGAGGCAACATATTGGCTTGGTGCCAGCCACATGCACCTGAGCTGGCGGGTTCAAATTCAGCCGGGGCCTGCCAAACAACAATGACAGCTGCAACCCAAATATAGCTGGGCGTTGTGGCGAGCACCTGTAGTCCCAGCTACTTGGAAGGCTGAGGCAGGAGACTCGCTTGAGCCCTGGAATTGGAAGTTGCTGTGAGCTGTGATGTCACAGCACTCTACCCATGGCAACAGCTTTCGGCTCTCTCTCTCAAAAAAAAAAAATGGACATATTACAATGTACATCTTTATAAGGAGAGAAAAGTTTCTTCCGTGCTGATGGTTCTTTTAAGAAAAAATATTATATTAGGGTATATGCACTCATCCCTGACTCACACAATTACAAAAAGGATTAACGAAACATTTGAAGTACAAAAATGCAATTTCAAAATTTTATTAATATTTTGGTCATTTTTATGTCCTTGTTTTTATGTAATATATGCAGTGTTTGAAACTTGCATAAGAGCCCATGATAATTGTTAATAATAATTTTTATTAAATTATTAAACATTTAGGAGGAATATTTTTATTAACACCTAGTTTTACCTGTTTTTTAACATCTACATATATAATAATTTTACCTGAATTTATATCCATATTTAATGTATAGATTTCATCTCTATGATATTTCTCTAAGTATTTTAGTTACAGATATAATTATCAAAATTTTGGTCAATATATAATGGAATGATTTGACTGTGTTGTCAAACTGTGTTAGACTTGATGTTCTGTCCTAGTAAGGCCGTTGTTTCTCCTATATGCCTTGATTGTATTAATTAAGCAATCACATTCTCATGGGCCAATGGAATAAAATAATATACTGCTATGCAATGTTCACATTTGACAGATTGTTAATTAAGTTATAACTTGATAATATCTGTTCTGCAAATTTGATAATTTGGAGATGGACTTTATCTTCAAAGGGAACAATAATAATTTGAAAGTTTTGTTAAAAGCATTTCCAAATTACTTTTTATTTTTATTAAAGTATAATTGATACACAGATTTTGTACATTTAGTTACACATTTTGATGACTTTGGATATATGTGCACACTCATGATACTATCTCCATTATCATGGTACAAAACATATCTGTTGCTGCTAAGAATTTTCAGGTGTTCTTTTGTATGTTTGTGTGTGTGAGGGTTAAGAATATTTAACATGCAATCTATCCTCTTACCTTCTTTTAAAGCACACAATTCCATACTGTTAGGCAATTATGATATACAGTAGATCTCTAGAATTTACTCATCTTGTATACCTGAAACTTCATGCCCATTGAGCAAAAATTCATCCTCTTTTTCCTTCTTGCTTTTGGCCACCACCACTCTAGTCTCTGCTTCTGTGAGTTTGACTAGTTTAAATAACTCATGTCATATATATATGTGTGTGTGTGTGTGTAAGTGAGAGAGAGAGACTCACAAGGCTCATGACGTACCTGTCTCTTTGTAATGGCTTATTTCATTTAACCTCCTATTTTACTAAGAAACATTACGGTCCTCTGGATTCATTCAAGTTGTTGCAACTGGTAGAATCGTTTTCCTTTTAAGGAAGAATAATGTTCCATTTTATGTATATGAAGCAATTGAGTCATTTCCATATCTGGACAATTGTGAATAATGCTGCAATGTATATAAGACTACAGATACCTGTCTGAGATTCTGGTTTCAATTATTTTGTACATACATCCAGAAATCTAATTTTAAGTATGAATGCCTAAGTGGGGAGTTCCATTCTTAATTATTTAAGGAATCTGCATATATTTTTTATAGTGGTCACACAATTATACATTCCCACCAACAATTCACAAAAGTTCCCTTTTCTTCATATCCTGGCAGCATTTAACCCTTGTCTTTGATAATAGCCAGTGTAACGGGTGCAAGACGACATCTCATCATGGGTTTGAACTGCTTTTCCTTGATGGTTAGTGATTTTGAGAACATTTTCACATACCCTTGGCCATTTGCATTTCTTCTAAGGAGAAACGTCCAGTTGAGTTCTTTAACCGTTTTAAATCATTTCTTTAAATTATTTTATTTATTTATTTATTTTTGCCACTGAGTTGTAGGAAATTCTTGTGTATCTTTTATACTAACCCTTCATTAGATATACCAACATTTTCCTTTTTTTACCATTCTGTAGGTGGCCTTTTCACTGTGTTGATCACTTGTTTTGCTATGCAGAAGCTTTCTAAGTTGACATATTGTTTATCTACTTGTTTATTTTTAGTTTTATTGACAGTGCTTTTGGTGTCAATTCCAAGAAATTAGTGCCAAGACCAAGTTAAGCTTTTCTAGTGTGTTTTTTCTCTGAGGAATTTTAAACGTTTCATGTTTAAGTTCTTTAAACCACTTTGAGTTGATTTTTACAGAGGTTTATTGTTCCTATTTCCTGAAATTAACATTTTGAATATGAGACATTAAATATCTATCATTTTTATTTGAATTCTCAGGAAAAGGTATTAATCACTTAACAATACCACAAAATGCTGTATAGAACCCTGATACTTGTTGTAACACAGTTATTAGGGGTCTATTAGGCCAGCTAAAATTGATTTATTTTCTTTGAATAAACATTTTCTATAATCATAGTGTGAAATAATGTCTAAACACCAATAATGAAGAGTTATTAAAGGAACATGACCCAAGGATGACATTTTAACTATGTACAAATTAACTAGATACTGATTATGTTCCTTGGGGGTCTTGAAAATATGATTAAAGACCAATAGAAAATGAGAGAGAAAACAACATAATTACAAAAAAATAAAGAAAATGAGAAAAAAGTTGAAAGCTGTTGATACATGGCTCAGAAGTCAGCTAATCTTTTTCCATATCTCTAAGAGAACACATGGTGATTTTTCTTATTATTTTTCTAAAATAAAACTTTAATTTAGAATACTTTTATATTTATAGAAAAATTGTGAAGACAGCACAGTACTACAGAAGGTTTCCATGCCCACATCAGTTTTCTTAATAATCAGTACAGAATATTTGACACAGTTAATGAGCTAATATTGATGCATTATTAGTAAGTACAGCTCATAGTTTATTCCGGTCTCCTTAGCGTTTACCTGATGCCCTTTTTGTCTTTTGGTATATCCCAATCAAGATACCATTACACGGTTAGTTGTTTCCTCAGACTCCTCCTGGCCACCACAGTTTCTCAGATATCGTTTGTTTTTGATGACCTTGACAGTACCAAATAGTGGTAGGTGTTTATTTTGTATGATGTCTCTCCGAATGGTCTGATATTTTTCTCATGATTAAACTAGGATTATGTTTTGGAGAGGAAGATGATAAAGTAGAGTGCCCTTTCCATCACACAATGTAAAAACAGCACCTCATCAACGTGACTGTTGATGGTGGCCTTGGTCTCCTGAATGAGACAGTGTTTTTCTGCTTCCTCCCCTGTGAAGCTCCCTCCTCCTCCCCAGTACTGTCATATTCTCTGGAAGGGAGTCACCCTGCACAGGCTGCCCGTAAGGAACGGAGATTTCTGTTCCTCCTGCTTGAGAACAAAGCTCCACCTTAAGTAGTTTGAAGTCCCTCTGCAAGTGAAATTTGGCGTTCTCCCCATTTCCTTACTGATCCAGTAGCTGGAGCCCCACACGACTTTATCTGTTGCTCAGTTTGTTCCATGTTCAGCCTGTGGGACCCTTTCAGTCATTTCCACAGATTTTTGGCACATGCACATCCCTGTAAATTGTTCCTTTTTTTTCTTCTTCAGAAAATGTCTTTACTTTATAGATTTTAAATGTGCTCTAAGCTTCTCTTTTACATTTCTTACGCCAACCAGTCCTAGAATAAGACATTCCTCCAATGACCCCTGGTTCCTTTTATTGGACAACAGTACCAAAAATCTAGATCTCGCTCCAACTGTAAACCATGTGACAAAGAAGATTTTTAACTTTTCAGCTATTCTGACACCTCAGCAGGCACTGTGTGAACCTGGACACCTCAAAACCTTAGGAATAAAGAAATTATGCTGTTTTAAGCCACTAAGGTTTTGATAACATCTATGGCAGTAGAAAATGAAAATGATATAGCCCTTGGTGACTTATTTTTATCCTCACTATTATTATTGATGTAACTGTATGGTATAGAAAATATTAGCAGTTTACAAAAGAGTGTAAGCAATCAGCTTAATGTTGATGCCTTTCTAGTTTATAGTTGAAAAAGTAGATACTGACTGTGATGGAAGCCACTGCACAGCAGGTTACAAATATTTCCTACAAGCCAAAAGATATCAACTCTGAGAACAAGTATTGAAGAATCTCCTATAGGCCTAGAGAAAAAATTCAGCGGCTCTGGTAATAATATATATTCCTCAGTTGGACTAAACGTTTGTTATGGAATGGTGTTTGGCATATGAAAAGATGCAAACATTTAAGGAACGAGATTCTCATTTTGCTTAATACATGTATCTTTTGAGACACACAAATTGGACTTTAGGTCTCATGTTCTTGATTCATATCATTTATGAACACAGCTGCATTGAGTCATATTACCCATGAGTACAGCCGTATTACAGAGTGGTGAGGACACACATACGGCCTTGACCTCCCATTCTTGGTTTGAATCTTGGCTCTACTCCAACTTGTTGACTGTCACCACAGTGCGTGACTTCTCCTGTCTTACCTTTGTCTTGTAGGAAGTGATCTAGAGTATTACCTGTCACACATGGTTGTTATAAGGGCATCAAATGAGGGTCAACTGCTTATAGCACTAAATACAGAACATGTGCTATGTATTTGTTATTACTTCAATATTAATATTCCACATAATTTTAAATTATAATTTATGTTTACCTATTCTGATGATTATATGAGTATTCAAGATCAAATGCTGAAACTGATTCACTTAAAAATGCAATTAGTCCATTAGAAAATTGACATGTAAAACCTTCTCAAATATAGAAAAATTAATTCAAAGCCTCTAAATAATAATACTAATTTCCCAGAGTTTTAAAATGAAACCTAAATAATTTGATTAACCATCTATTATATAAATAACTTAGAATCCTTTTAAATTATTATATTTAGAAATAGATTTTTGATTGAAACATGTATTTTTAGCTTAGTGCATTTAAATGTGATTTAAAAGGGAATAATTTTTTGTCACACTACTGAACTAAAAGTTCATTACAATGTATTGTAAGATTATAGATTTATGTATACTGACAAATATTTAATAGTAACATTACAGTTACACATGTAATTGGCATATTTCTAAAACAATGAAAGAATCACTTGGTTGAGCATTAGATCAAAGTCCATTTATCTAAAACTACAAATATGAATTTGTACATGTGGAAAACTGTTTACCATCCTCCTTTGTAGAAGAGTTTATCTGAACATCTGGCTTTGTAAGTTCAGAAGAGTACCCCTTGAACGACGGTAGTTCCGTGAACCTCTCAGGGCTTTGTCTTTTCATACTACAGGGAAGATAGTAGCAAACAACTGGAAAGAGTGGAAGCAAAAAACACAAACCAGAGACAAACTAGCAAAATAAATAAATAAATGAAACCTCCAAGTAAGCTTTTGTCCCCTGCCCCTGCCCCACAGAGAAGATGGTGATCAACAATGAGAATGGAAAGAGGAGCAGGATGGGGTGGAGCTGGTCAACCTTTAACAACCTTTAGACAAAGCCCAGTCAGCTGCACAGCGCTCAAGATGGCGGACCCAGTCAGCTGCACAGCGCTCAAGATGGCGGACCCAGTCAGCTGCACAGCGCTCAAGATGGCGGACCCAGTCAGCTGCACAGCACTCAAGATGGCGGACCCAGTCAGCAGCACAGCGCTCAAGATGGCGGACTCCCAGCTGAGCCCATGTCCAGGCCGTCCCTGGCGCCATAAACGTTAGGGATCTGAGCCACCACCCATGTCCACACGGGGGGGGGGGGACTGGTGCCATAGAGTTCAGGGATCTGAGCCACCACCCATGTCCACACAGGAGTTTAGGGATCTGAGCCGCCATTTGAGACAAAATCAGACAACATTTTAGCTTTGTGTTTTAAACCATACTGGTTTCACTTTGCAGGGAGCAAAAACCTCTTTGGAGCTCTGCCGGAGGAAATGACCAGTGTCATTCAGATATACCTATATATTTATTTTCAAATATCTGACAAAAGAAGGCAGCTGGGGAAAAAAAAAAAAGAAAATACTTGTTCCCTTTTGTCTAGATGTTGTGTTGAAATTGAAACACGTTGCTAGTCATATATTTTCTCTTTTTTATTCTTTAACATTACTCTATTTTCATGAATTTTTAAAGATAACCACATAATTTATTTACACTAACCATTTTTTTAAACTTCAAGTTCTTTTTGTTTGTTTGTTTGTTTGTTTTTGAGACAGAGCCTCAAGCTGTCACCCTGGATAGAGTGCTGTCACATCACAGCTCACAGCAACCTCCAATTCCTGGGCTCAAGTGAGTCTCTTGCCTCCGCCTCCCAAGTAGCTGGGACTACAGGCGGCCGCCACAACGCCCGGCCATTTTTTGGTTGTAACCACTGTTGTTGTTTGGCGGGCCCAGGCTGGATTCAAACCCTTCTAGCTCAGGTGTACGTGGCTGGCGCCTTAGCCTGTTGAGCCACAGGCGCCGAGCCTAAACTTCAAGTTCTTAAAGAAGAATGTAGTGATGTTTTAATTTCTAACTCAGACTCAAAAACGCTTTCAAGTATCTGCTACAAAGATAGCAAAGTATTGTGAGGCAGATAACACCGGGATACAGCAGACTAGAACAGACACTGCCCCAGCCCAGACTGTGTGTAAACTATAAAGGTGAAGGGAATGAATAAATCACAGCCAAGAAGTGCCTGAATATAATAACATACAGGGAAGGGGAAGACGCTAACTGAGCCATCCTGACATAGTGCAGAGCAATCGCCCTGAGTCGTTAGCCATCCTGTGGGGTTACTGTTGAGATGAAGTTTGATAATACAAGTGACAAGCTTAAAACAATTCCCAGCATAATGAGAGGTTAACAAGTATCCAGGTATGAGTATTTCTATTAGTCAAACTCAGAAGTATTTATTGGGTGGAGGGAGGGTAATTGGTGGGATCACACCTGCTGCATCTTAGAAGGGAACAGGTGAAACTTACTAAATGCAGAATACAAATGTCTGAACACAATAACTAAGAAGATGCCTTAAAGGCTATGTTAACCAGTTTGATGAAAATATTTCAAATTGAATGTAAAACCAGCATATTGTACCCCACGATTGCATTAGTGTACACAGCTATGATTTAATTAAAAAAAAGAGAGAGAGAGAGAGAAAGAAAAGTATTTATACAGATGGGAATCTGAGGGGTGGGAGATTAGTTAGAAGGGGAAACCGAGACTTTCACTAGGTTTGCAGAAGTGGCGTCTCAGGGAGGAGGAGGGGCACATGTGTTTTTTGTTCCCCAACTTGCCACCGTGACCTGTGTAGTCACACCTCCTATTCCTTAGTGTAAATCTATTGCTGGAGTTATTGAGTCTCGCTGGAAAAGCCTGGGAGGCCTTGCACCTCTGTGCAGACTTGCCGCAAATGAACTACCTATTTAATTGAAGCATGAAACTGTTCTCTTTTTGCCTTGTAAGAACTCATCCTCTCATTTTCTAAATGGGTGTGGTCCAGAGACGTGGGCTGGCACTTGTGGGCCTCGCCAGGGGCCGGGAGGTGTCTTCTTTCCATGTGTGATTGGCTCAGCCCTGCTCCCCTTGGTCTGCTGGACGCGGGGTGGTCGGGCCAGGTTCCTGCTGGGGAGAACCCCCAGTCCACCCTATTGCAGCTCCGTTCCCAGGTTGCTAAAAACAGTGATGCCAAATTTGGCCAGGCAGCTAATAAGGGTTTTGTGGTCAGAATATCACACCCCGAATTTCCAAATTACCACATCTTAGCAGAGCCAACATTTCATTTAGAAATAAAATTTGAAAATGTCCTATTTTTATAAAGTTATAACTTGATTTTATTATTTTAATGTCCACGTAAGCAGAAATATCTTTATTTTCTCTTTTTGTTTTCAAAGACTAAAACCTGAGAGACAGAACTGAATTGTCTAGAAACGTCAGAGGCTAAACATGTATTCCATGGATCAGTAATTAAAATTAAGAAGGGCGTCCACTGGGTTGAACCTCAGTCATAAACAGAGACCCATGCTGTGATTCACCAAAATCCTACGTCTCCTGTCTAATTTGAAAAGCTTATTCTGTGGAAGAGACAATCGTGTTTTTAAAAGAGAAAAATGATAGCTAAGCGGGGTAGTGCCAATTATGGAAATAAGCCAATTAAATCTTATCTTATTAGGACCCAATCATGTTTGTTATCTAAAGACTAATTATAGTAATGAGACTGTTAAACATAAATTATCACAATATACTCTTTGATGATGTAATTAAATTATTATTTTATGATTTAATGGAATGCTCAGCAGTGAACTATAAAATTGTATTGCTATGTACTATAAAACGAAAACCTCCAACTTCGTACCCAAACATCTGTGTGGATGAGAATGGTTCAACTCAATCTGTTTTGAATGTTGCATACTATTCTTTTAATCATCAAATTCTAAATGAATTTTCCATGTTCATAGGCATGAATGATTAAGCATGGAGAATGGAAGGGATTTTGTTCCTTCGATTAAATTACAGATATGGAGAAAATGTCATTATAAGAAATTAATTGGAAAAGTTATATCTTCTTAAACATGCATTTGGACAATTATAAAAATTAACATGCCTCAAAATACTGGCTTTTATTTGTAGCATTAAGATTTTGCCTAAATAAGATTTTCTGAAATGTTAAAAATGGGGAAACCAGGAGTAGGGTATAAATATATATGCTTTTTTTTTTTTTTTTTTTTTATGGTGATAGTGTCTATTTGTCACCCTTAGTAGAGTGTCATGGCATCACAGCTCACAGCAACATCAAACTCATGGGCTTAAGCAATTCTTTGGCCTCGGTCTCCCAAGTAGCTGATACTACAGGATACAACGGCTGGATATTTTTTTTTAGAGACAGGGTCTTGCTCTAGCATAGAGCCGGTCTTGAACTGGTGAGCTCAGGAGATCCACCCACCTCATCCTCCCAGAGTGCTGGGATTATTGGTGTGAAATATATACTAGCCTACAAAATAAATTCCTTAAGATATAAAACTGAGTCCTCACCATGCAATTCTACATTTAAAATAGTTGAAAATCTTTACATAAAAAAGCAAGATTTAGAAGCTATCAGTTGCTCAGGAAACATCATTGACATTACTTATGCTTAGTGAAGGTTGCATATACTTCAGTCTGTATACCCAGTAAGAATGTGTTTCTGAATGATTTCTCCATAGGAGTTAGTTCAAATTTTGGCAGAGGTTGTAAAATGTCAGTTCCTTCAGAGAATATCTGAAGGAACTTGAAGTCTGAAGGTTATTACCCACCTTTGTTGAAATATTTAACTTTCCACTAGCCTAGTAGGATGGGGACTGATCTCCCTTCCATTCTCATGAAGAAGAATGCATTCATTGTTTCTAGTATTCAAATTCATTATCTTCTATGAACACCTCATAAGCAGTTAATTGATATTAATAAGGAAATTAAATTGTAACATGGCAATTAGTATTAAGGCATAATTTTATAGGTAGAATCACTATCACATGACATTGACTGCTTATATAATTTAAAAACAAAAGTGTAGAGTAGCATTTTCATCTCCTAAAATCAAGACTCCCCATGGTGTTGATGTCATCATGGAAAGGAAATGATCAGTAGACATCTAAGCCCGGGAGCAATGCTGAGGAAGTTAGAGAAACCAGCCGGCACTGTCCGTCAGGTTTCCACACACATTGTCTTCTCAGAGGTTTGAGGATCTGTGTTCTTTACCTCAAAATAAATTGTATTTAAAATAATTCAGAGAGTTGGAAGAAGAGTCTGCCTTATCCTAAAAACCTTTATGATTAGATAGCCTGTTCATCAGGAATTGGTAAAATTCATTTTATGCACCAGTCTTTTACCAGGCTGGACCGTGGACCACACACTGGAAGAGATTGTGTTTTGAGTTGCTCGTGATGCCCAGACACCAAGTAATAACAACCTTTTAAAGAATCACCACACAGTAGGAATCACTTTTTTAATTTTCTGTCCTTGCATCCCTCATCTTAGCCTAGTGTTTTGAAATGATGCTTCTATTTGAATAATCTAATTATCTCTGTATTGGTATCTCTCTCCCTGTAAAGTTCCTGAACTTGTTACCTATCTAGATTAGAATCACTCTGCTCTTCCTACCTAGGTTTGCTTCTATTTGCATACCATTTGACAACTTAAAAAGTTATGGCTAGGGCAGAGCCTATGGCTCAAAGGAGTAGGGTGCTGGTCCCATATGCTGGAGGTAGTGGGTACAAACTCAGCCCCAGCCAAAAACTGCAAAAAAAAAAAAAAGTTAGGGCTAAATCATCCATTATCATTGCCTCAACTAATCCCACTGGCTATACTGTTTCTCAGAACTGGCTCAAATGCACAATGGCTTCATGAGAAAATAGAATTGTAAGTGGCCGTGATCTGTCATGGAACCAACTCATCATGGACAGCTCAAAATATCATTGGAGTGTTTGGGAAGGATGTGGCTATGGAAGGCATAGTACACGCTCGTGTGAGAAGTCACATTCGGTGATTAAATCTTGAAAAGAGCCACTTGGGCCACCTGAGACCAGTGAAGATAAGGATGAGCTGAGAGATGTAGTGGAAGCAAATCCACCTCAACTATGTGTGAATTAGCAGTCAGGTTTAACATTACTATTCCAACAGTGTGGAACCATCTGAAGCAAACCAGCAGTGGTGGAAAGAAGCTGGGTAGATGAGTTCCCCAAGGATTCAACCAGCAGTGGAAGAGAAAACATCTGGAAGCTTCCTGTCCTTTGCTGTCATGACATACAATTGAACCATTTCTATAATTGCCAGTCTTGGGCACAATGGTTACATAAAGATGAATCCCTGGAAAATAGTCAATAAATGAATATTCACTAAAAAGTCTAATGGTGTCTGGTGGTCTAGTGCCTTTGTCATCCCCTCCAGCACTGTGAAGGCTGGTAGGCCACAGCAGACGTCCACTGCAGTCTACTGGATGATGTGACAAGGGAGCTTATGACAAAGCTGATGTCTTTGGTCAGTAGACACAGTCCTGTCCTCTTGCAAGACAACAGGTCACACAAACAACGCTGCTCAAACTGCACAAGCCAGACTTGGAAACTCTGTGTATCCACCGTATCCACCAGCCCTTGCACCACTGCCCACCACTTCTTCCAGGTTTCTGATCACTTCTTGCAATGAAAAATACTGAATTCTCAGCAAGCTGTGGAAAAGGCCTTTCATGATTTTATGGTACTGGCTCTCTAGGCCTCTTCACTGCTGCTGTAAGCAAGCTCCCGTTAACATGGCAAAACTGTGCCTGGAGATCAGGTGCATGCTTTGACTAATTGTACTGCTTCTTGATATAGATTGATGTAGATGTAATGAACTAAACTTTTGGTTCAAAATCAGACACTTCATATTGGATGACCTGCATCTCTCTCTCTCCCTCTCTATCTATCTATCTATATAAATATACACACACATCATATATGTGTTGATAGATAGATGTATGTATACATATATATGGGGGGAAGAGAGAGAAAGATAAATACGGAGAAAGAGAAAAATTAGAGAGACAAAAAAAAGATGAGAAAAGATTTGTTAAGGGGTAGGCTTGCATAGTTCTTGAGGGTGACAAGTCCCATCACAGGCCATCTTCAAGTTGGGAAGCTGGTGACATGTCCATGTCTAGGTCTGAAAGCCTCAGAGCCAGGGAAGCCAATGATGTCACTCTCAGTCTGAGGCCAAATGCCTGAAACCTTGGGGACATCTGGGACAGGTCCCACAGTCCAGAGGCTGGAGAATCTGCAGTTCTGACGTCCAAAATAAGAAGAAGGGTGTTCTAGATCCATACAGAGAAAAACTTGCCTTTTCTCTTCATTTATGTTCATCTATACCCTCATCTGAGGATTGGGGTGTGTCCATGTAGGGAGAGGATAGATCTGCCCTACTCAGTCCGCTGGTCCAGACGTCAGTATCTTCCAGAAACACCCTCAAAGCCTTGCATGCAAATAATCCTGGAGCTCTGGCCGGTTGACCCTCTACACTGACCATCGTATATTTCAGACAAAATAATGATTTAAGTATGAGTATTGTAAGATCAGAAGCTCACCACAAAAGAAGTCATTATTTGAAGGGAGAAGAAACTTGCCATTTTTTCTCAAATAATGTGTAAACACTTTCTAAAAACTATATCTGCTCACAAAACAAATGTACCAGAATATTTGTATAAATTATCAATCCGTATTCTTATGAGAACAGAGAGGTTATTCTTATGGGGTTTCCTGTAACAAATGCAATATGTTCCTTTATCTACACTGCCTTTAAGGTTTTCTCTTTGTCACTGAGTATCAGCATTTTAATTACACAGGTCACGTGTTCTGCAATTATTTTATGCCGTTATTCTGCTTGGAGATCACAAGCTGCTTAGATATTTGGGCTTGTGCTTTTCTTAAAAAATAATTTTTAACCATTAATTATTCATATTTCTTATGCTCCAATCTATTTACCTATTCTTTACTTTGATTACATGAACATTAGACTTCTTGATATTGTACAATGGATTATGTTGTTTATTTTTTAAATTTTTTTCTCTTTATATTCATCTGTATAATTTCTTTATTTTTTATTTTTTTCATCTGTATAATTTCTTTTGCTTAATCTTAAAGTTTACTTATCTTGTCATTCAAATTACCTAATTTGTTCTTAGGTAATTCAGGGAATTTGTCATATAAAACATTAGTTTTTTCATCTCTAGAATTTCCCATTGATTCTTTATATATCTTCTGTTCAAATTCCTGTTGGTCCCCTCATTATGTTCAACTTTTCCTTCAAATCCTTGAATAAACTTTTAACAGGCATTTTAAGCCCTGATGATACAAGTCTATTTCTACTTTTTGTTCTTTGCCTGAATATAGTCTACATTTTTTGCCACAGTCTCTATGGGACTTTGACAGAAAGCCAGAGTAACTTTTTGACCCACTGTCAAAAACTGTAATGGGTCTGAGATTTATCCTACCTCCAAGTTACCTGATTAGTCTGCCAGAAAGGCTCTGGACAATTGAATCAGAAACAAAATACTTATTTACTCAGAGTATAACAGGTGTAATGAACTTCCCTAGTCCCCCAAGTGCCACAGGCAGGCCCAGTGCGGATCCTACATGAGCAATGAAGGAGTCTGTGCTGCAGCTGAAGAATCCAGAGCCTGCAAAGCTCAATCTTTTATATGGGGTTTGAAAGCAAAACTGCACAACCTTTGGCCAGAGGGCAGACACTCTCGCTCTTTCCAGGCTGTTTTTTATACAAATGTGTTTGAAAAGGATTGGGAGGATAAAAGCAACTGTCAGTATTTCTGTTAACACGTGCAGAAACGTGAAATGGCTGGGTGGACAGATTCCCAGCATTTGCCTTATTTTTTTCCCCTTTCATGAGAGAGAATCCCCTGCTACCTGTTTTTCAAAATCTGAAGCCGTTACTTCACTTCATATAATTGACTTACTTTCAATTATAGATGTTTGGGCAGGAAAAAGTAGTCAGATGACAGCCATATCAAAGAAGATAACCCAGTTAATACTGCTTTGAGATTGTCAGTTTAAACAAAGGTGAAATACAGCTCAGAAAATGATAAGGCTTAAAAAACAGGACAAGTTGCTAGATGTTTCCAAGTATAATAAATATTCTTGCAGGGGTTAAAGAGTTTACCTCTATTTATTTAAGTTTCTCGTTTTATATAATTTATGTGTGTGTATATGTATACATATTCATGGATGTATACATATATTATATTGTATTAGATATTGCTAATCATGGGCAGTGTAAACTATGGAGTTTTGAGGTAGAAATGTGTTATCAACTCACTGACATTCTGACTCTTTTCAAATATTTTTCTTTTTACAGAATATACTTTATGCTTAGATTGTCCTTCCCTTCCTTGTCCAAGAAGATTGCACCTATTCACATTGGGTCAAACATAAATGTGACTTCATTTATACTACGCAGTTACGAGTTCTTATTCTGAGCTACACTATGAGGTTCTTAGATTAATTTCATGAACTCTATGGCACGAGAATGACTTTCTTTGTGACAAGGACTCTTCTTGGATGTCAATGAGAAATTTTTTGTGTTAGAAACATTAGCTCAAGAGGCGATATGGAGAAGGGTTGAAGAGGAAGACTGTGGCAGTGAGGAAAGTCTAAAGGCAAGAGTCGATATGCGGCAGTGGGGATTTGATCAGCGGTCGTAGTTGTGCGTTTGGAAGTGAGTGGCAAAGGGAATGACTATTTAAGAAAAGAGAACCAAGTGGGTTTGAGGACAGCTTAAACATGCTGTGAATGAGGGCAGTGAAAGAGGTAGGTTAATGGGGTTATTATTTACGATCTTTTACTTAGTGCCCCAGGCAGAGATTATATCCTATTCTGCGCCACCACTGCCCTTTCCAAATATCTATTACAAAACAATGTTTTAATTTAATATATTTTCCATTTTCCTTTTTCAATTTAGTATTAAAATGATATCTTTGGTACTGAATGGAGATGCTTCCCCACTGGGTAGGAAGGGATAGGCCAGAAGCAGTTTAGCGACACTTAACCCCCTCTTTCCTCCCCTGGTTAATCACAGCAGCTGAAGAAACAGGTGCCACAGAGTCACTCACAGAAGCAGTGGACCTGTCAGCTTCCACCCCTCAGGCCTCATTTACAACTTTGAAAAACCCAGCCAGGCATCCTTCTCTCTTTTTCCTCTTGTCTCTTACTGTTCATTTCTCAGCATTTTCTCCTTATAGCATCCATAAAATAAGAGATTCAATTAAGTCTTTTTAATTCTTCTCTCAATTACACATTCACCTGGTATGCATTCCTGGCACTGATGGTAGAGCTTCTGAATTAATGCCGGCCATTAGAAATTTCTACAGGCTTTATTTAGTGTATTTGAAATCATGAGAAACAGGCTGAAAAATAAGTTCCTATAATTCCAGGTTGTTGAATGCCAGGACATTAAATATTTGCCTATATATTAGAACACTTCTATTATCCTTAAAATCACCCACCATATTCCCCATCTTCTCTTGACCTCAAATATTTTTAAAGTCAATTATTTCCAGTTACCCCTGAAGTTCTGTTCAAGTGATCAGTTTTCACTTCAACCTGCAGGTAAAGATTAAAGAATTGTTGGAAGTTATGAGTTTGCAAACTATTTTTAACTACAAGCTACCTATTTTAATTAAGTCAAACATAAAAGTTTGAATACAAAATATGAAACAGGTGAAGTAGAACACTACTAAGGTGGTGAGTATGAGAGCAGCACTTGTCAGCTTTTCCTCAATATTTCAGCAAAAATTTTGTCCAGTTGAGCTCTTCATTCTCCCCCAAAGCTCTAAAAGGCTTTGATGTTACGTGATGAGATTGCTTGCAACTAGCACAGAAATTCAGGCACAATGTGGCTACAACTTTATTTTAACTTGACTTAATTAAATTTGACAGTCTTTCTTGAGTTACCCTAATTATATATAGTGTTAAAAACAACAATATTTTATTTTATTTCATTTTGCGACAGAGTCTCACTATGTCACACTGAGCAGAGTGCTATGGCGTCACAGCTCACAACAACCTCAAACTCGTGGGTTCAACTGATTCTCTTGCCTCAGCCTCCCAAGTAGATGGGACTCCAGGTGCCCGCCAACTCCTGGCTGCTGCTGCTGCTGCTGCTGCTGCTTCTGCTTCTGCTTCTGCTTCTGCTTCTGCTTCTGCTTCTGCTTCTTCTTCTTCTCCTTCTCCTTCTCCTTTCTCCCTTCTCCCTCTTCCTCCTCCTCCTCCTCCTCCTCCTCCTATTTCTCCTCCTCCTTCTACTTCCTCTTCTTCTCCTCCTCCTCCTCTTCCTCCTCCTTCGTAGAGATTAAGTCTCATTCTTGCTCAGGCTGATTGCCAATTCTTGAACTCAGCTGATCCACCTGCCTTGGCCTCCCAGTGTGCTAGGATTGCAGGTGTGAGCTACATTCCTAGCCAAAAATAATATCTCAGTTATTACCCAGCTCATGCCAAGTGCTCAGTTTTCAGTGTAAAGTAGAATTTTCTAGGCAACCATAGGAAAATCATTTCCTAAATATGAAGAGAAAAGGCTCGAGTGCGTGTCCCTTGGCGTCCATCTCCCACAGAGTGTGTGCTCTCACCAAGGCGGAGATGTGACAGCAGCACTTGTCAGACAGGCTTCCCTGAACTTCCCAGCCGCAGGTGCAGTGGCCACAGGGCCCAAATGTCAGTTTTCTAGATTTCAAAGCTTCTCTGTGCTTGCTTCTAGTAAAAACAAGAAACAGAAATTGAATATTTCACTAACACATATTTACAAAGGTAGTAATAGTAATTGGATTAGAGTTTAGAGTGGACTTCATTGAATCACATCCTATGTTTTGTCTTAGAACTAAAACGTCAATTTCCTGAACAGCATTTCAGGATTAGGCATAGAAAAAATATGTGAAGGAAACAAATGAAAAAGAAAAATAAACAAATGAACAATAAAATTAATATTGAAGGTAAGAAAGGATAAAAGTTAGTCCATAGCGTGCGGCATGAGTAACTCACTTTATTTTCCTGAACCTCAGTTTCCTCAATATTTCAGCAAAAATTTTGTCCAGTTGAGCTCTTCATTCTCCCCTAAAGCTCTAAAAGGCTTTGATGTTACGTGACGATATCATTTACAACTAGCACAGAAATTCAGGCACAATGTAGCTACAACTTTATTTTAACTTGACTTAATAAAATTTGACAATCTTTCTTGAGTTATCTTAATTGACCCTCTTATTCTGAGTTAAAGTACGTAAGTGTGACAGAGAAGATTGAAACAATTACTCGATTTTATTTGATGTAAGTTATTACATTTAAGCTATAATCCTCTATTTCCAACAAAAGCTCCTTAACTGTCATCTGCTCCCTTTATTGCCATTTAAGTTCATTTTCTAAGAATAGAAACTGTTCTATGTAAGCATATCATGTTATAAAAACTTTAACACAGCTTTCAAAATATATTGCTTTGATTCTAGCACAAAGCTTGGGTTATGCATATATTACTTTGTTTTATGATGAAGTATCAAATTTAAGGGATCCCTGGAGATATTTAAATAAATATTATCAGAGAAGTATTAGTTAATCATTATGAATGCATAGCATTATACTTCCTTTTATGTTTACTTAGACAACAAATATTTCAAGCAGCTGTCATTTTTCACTTGAGTAAACATGCAGTTTAGGAGTTCAAGAAATGAGAAATTCTTCCTCTGTAGATTAAGGAAGCTATTGAAAAATTGCAGGGATCACAAAAAGAGATAAAGGAATATGCATTATTTCCTTTATTCATGATTAGATTTATTTCTAATCTGGTTTATATCCTCTAGAAAAAATATACTCTGGCATAATTTACTTTCAGATAAGAAGTATTACTTTGAAAGTATCAACAATGTTACATCTTACCAAACCCTTAGATAATAACATAAAGCACTATTAAAAGAGAAAACAGAAACAAGTGGCTAATTTTGGAGAATAAGGTAAGTGTTAGAGAAAGAAGCAAGATGGAAAGGTAGAATACATAGAGCCCAGAAAAAAGGAAAATCCCTAAAAAGAATCTCTAACCAAAAATGTAGTTCTCCATGGAGAAGACAAGCCAGCCAGGCGGGATGCCTTGGATGGATGTTCCAGACGTCCAGACTGTTCGTGGTAAATCCATCCATATCACACTATGGCACAGAGACTCTACTAAAAAGATTAACCATTTGAAAAGTATTTTAAAAATTATAACTCTGGGCCTATAGTGTATATTTGCAACTTAATAAGTCACTAAACCATTTTATATAAAAGGTAACAATGATCTCCCTTCTTTATCTGCCATAGAAAACAAGTGAATAAACATAAAACAAAACACAAGAAAAGACCTTCAAACCAACAAATAAATTTATGACATTGTTGACTAATGAGGCTATCTTGTTAGTAATTGTCAGAGTACTAGCTTCAGGAAGCAGAGATAGTGAGTGGAAGAAAAATAGTCACCTAGAGTATTAGGATTTTCAAGGACTAAGTAAATACAATCACCTTTAATGGTCCATTGGAGAGAGATGATTTCTATTGCTTCTATTGCTGTTTATTACATGTTGTTTGTTAATTGGTAAATGGTGCTAAAATATGCAAACGTGTGTGTTTGTTTAGACTGGATAATGTCATGGTGACAAATTACTCCCTAAACCCAGAGCTTAACCCTAAAAAGATTATTTCTTGCCAACATAAATATGGGACAATGAAGTCTTTGCTATACAGTTACTTAAATATCCAGGATAAGGAAACTCTGTTGCGTTGAAATTTCGTCATCAATGATAGTAACATATCCTCGGTGGTTGCTGGAAGCTCTTGTGTTAGCAGCTGAACACTTTGTCCTACAAGAACACATTTCATTGGCCAGAACCACCATTTTATCCTGTGCAACTGAGAACAAGCAAGAATAATCCTCTCACCTGGTCATCAGGACAGACCCATGGGAAGGCCTCTGCCGTGATGCTCACGGACGTGAGTTACAATGGAGGATGAGAAGAGCCAGTCCCAGCAGCTATCATTTGGGCTGATAAACTGAGAAGCTAAAAACTCAATTTGTTTTGGATTATAGTTTTCAAAACTGCCACTTTTTAGATACAATCAAAAACATGTGAAACACACTATTTTAAAAAACATGAAAGTTTCATCTTCTCTAACCATAAACATCAATATTTTGAAAAACACGGAATCTGACTAGGTCCTTTTCAGGTTGAAACATTGCAATTCAAATGTTCTACATAATGACTAATGCTTTATGCTTAGGGAAAATCACTGTCTTTCTTACACTAATAATATTTCTAGTGTCGTTTCAATGGAAATGATTTATGTTGCTTGGTTAAAATAAAATAAAATTTTCCTATGGTGAATATTCTAGTTAGTTATAATACATTCAGAAACAACTAAAACCCAAACAAAAAAAAAAATCTTTAACTAAACTAGGCACTTTAGGCAATGGCTTTAAGAACATAAAAAACAACAAAAATAAAAACAAAAAACCTAACTCAGAGCACCCAACACAAATGCTTGTAACCAAACTAAATAGAACCAGCTTTTAAAAATATGTCAGATTATAATATCACTCTCTCCCAGTATAATATATAATACAAATATTAGATGAATCTTTAATATAATAATGAAGAAAATAAACTAAATTTTTCTTAAGTTGTTCATACACAAAACAGTCAATGATTAAAATAATTTAATATATTCTTTGATTTTTTCCAATTTATAAGCATAAATTTGGTGATAAAATTTAAAATGAAATATTTCATATTTTTTTGCATTATGTACAAAAATATGAAGTCTGTAAATAAGAAGTCAGAAATAACTCTAATGTTTCTGCAAAACATGTATTTGTAAATTAAAATTTTAGGCTGAATTAGCGAATGTGAAATTTGTTTTAAATTATTTCCTGAAATCTTACTTGCAAGGTTACTGTCATGTTTAACTCTCCTTCCCATTGTTAAGGAATTTTTTTGATAAATACATATTTGAATTTACAAACTCTACTCATATTTTTGGTATGAAAGGAGCAGTGTCCATTTTTTTCTCCATTTGCCCCAAAGGATGTGGAACATAAAGGAGGCTGCCATTATGTGTAGATGGTCAGGTTATCACAGTGGTCTCACTGTCCATATTCTTTTTTTTTTTTTATTGAATCATAGCTGTGTACATTAGTTCAACCATGGGGTACAGTGTGGGGGCTTCACATGCAATCTGAAGTACTTTTATCAACCTGATTGACATAGCGTTCATGATATTTTCTCATTTACTGTATGAAAACATTTTTGATCCATATTTAGAAGTTTTCTCCTGACCCTTCGCATATGTACCACACATGTGATCTCACCCTTTGTCCCATCTCCCCCCCACCCTCTCCCTCCCCTTCCCTCCCTCTCCCCTTTCCCCATCTTCCTGTGCAATAAATGGGTTGTAGCCTTCACTTGAATGATAAAGAATTTGTCTCATATTAGGGGTGTATACATTGGATACTTTTTCTTCCATT
>CAUYON010009229.1:0-35337 GCA_963573935.1 Arctocebus calabarensis
CACCTATAGTCCCAGCTACTTGGGAGGCGGAGGCATGAGACTCGCTTGAGCCCAGGAATTGGAGGTTGCTGTGAGGTGTGCTGCCATGGCACTCTATCCAGGGTGACAGCTTGAGGCTCTGTCTCAAAAACAAAAATAAACAAAAAAGGAAATCATTAAATTCCATGAGCATAACAACAATGAGGACACAAGCTACCAAAACCTGTGGGATACTGCAAAAGCAGTTCTAAGAGGAAAATTTATCTCTTTAGATACCTACATTCGAAAAACAGAAAGAGAGCACATCAATAAGCTCACAAGCCATCTAATGGAATTGGAAAAAGAACAATCTAAGCCTAAATCCAGCAGAAGAAAAGAAATACCAAAATTAAATCAGAGATGAATGAAATTGAAAACAAAAGAATCATTCAGAAAATTAATGAAACAAGGAGTTGTTTTTTTGAAAAAATAAATAAAATAGATAAACCTTTGGCCAGACTAATTAGAAATAGAAAAGTAAAATCTCTAGTCACCTCAATCAGAAATGATAAAGGGGAACTTACAACTGATGCCACAGAGATACAAGAGATCATCTCTGAATTCTACCAGAAACTCTACACCCAGAAATTTGACAATGTGAAGAAATGGATCAATATATGGAATCACACCCTCTCCCTAGACTTAGCCAGGAAGAAATAGATCTCCTGAACAGACCAATTTCAAGCACTGAGATTACAGAAACAATAAAAAAATCTTCCAACCAAAAAAAGCCCTGGTCTGGATGGCTTCATATCAGAATTCTATCAAACCTTCAAGGAAGAGCTTATTCCCATACTGCAAAAATTATTCCAAAACATTGAGGAGGAAGGAATCTTCCCCAACATGTTATACAAAGCAAACATCACCCTAATACTAAAACCAGGAAAAGACCCAACTAAAAAGGAGAATTCCAGACCAATTTCACTTACAAATATAGATGCAAAAATTCTCAACAAAATCCTAGCCAATAGATTACAGCTTTATCATTAAAAAAGTTATACATCATGATCAAGTAGGTTTCAGCCCAGGGATGCAAGGCTGGTTTAAAATATGCAAGTCCATAAACACTATTCACCATATTAACAGCAGCAAAAACAAAGATCATATGATCCTCTCAATAGATGCAGAAAAAGCATTCAATAAAATCCAGCATCCTTTTCTAATTAGAACATTGAAGAGTATAGGCATCTGTGGCACATTTCTGAAACTGATCAAAGCTATCTATGACAAACCCACAGCTAATATTTTACTGAATGGAGTAAAACTGAAAACTTTTCCTCTTAGAACTGGAACCAGACAAGGTTGTCCTCTGTCACCATTAGTATTCAACATAGTGCTGGAAGTGCTAGCCAATACAATTAGGCAAGGCAAGGAAATAAATGGCATCCAAATGGGAGCAGAGGAGATCAACCTCTCCCTATTTGCTGAGGATATGATCTTATACTTGGAGAACCCCAAAGACAACCACAAGTCTCCTGGAAGCCATCAGAAAATACAGTAATGTCTCAGGATATAAAATCGATGTCCACAAATCAGTAGCCTTCATATACAGCAATAACAGTCAAGATGAGAAGCTAATTAAGGACACAACTCCCTTCACCCTAGCTTCATAGAAAATGAAATACCTAGGTATATACCTAACAAAGGAGGTGAAAGACCTCTATAAAGAAAATTATGAAATCCTATGAACAGAAACAGCAGAGGATATTAACAAATGGAAGAACATATCATGCTCACAGCTGGGAAGAATTAACATTGTTAAAATGTCTATACTTCCCAAAGCAATCTACCTATTTAATGCCATCCCTATTAAGGTACCAACATCGTACTTTCAAGATTTGGAAAAAATGATTCTGCATTTTATTTTATTTATTTTATTTTCCATTTATGTATTGATTTTTTGAGACAGAGCCTCAAGCTGTCACCCTGGATAGAGTGCCATGGCATCACACCTCACAGCAACCTCCAATTCCTGGGCTTAAGCGAGTCTCTTGCCTCCACCTCCCAAGTAGCTGGGACTACAGGTGCCTGCCACAATGTCCGGCTATTTTTTGGTTGCAGCCATCATTGTTGTTTGGCAGGCCTGGGCTGGATTCGAACCCACCTGCTTAGTTGTACGTGGCTGGTGCCTTAGCCCGTTGAGCCACAGGCGCCGAGCCGATTCTGCATTTTATATAGAACCAGAAAAAAAACAGCGTAGCTAAGGCAGTTCTTAGTAATAAAAACAAAGCTGGGAGCATCACCATACCAGACTTTAGGCTGTACTACAAAGCCATAGTTGTCAAGACAGCATGGTACTGGCACAAAAATAGAGATATAGACATTTGGAATCAAATAGAAAACCAGGAGATAAAACTAACATCTTACAACCACCTAATCTTCAATATACCAATCAAGAACATACCTTGGGGGAAAGACTCCCTATTCAATAAATGGTGCTGGGAGAACTGGATATCCACATGTAAAAGACTAAAACTGGACCCTCACCTTTCTCCACTCACAAAAATTGATTCAAGTTGGATAAAGGCCTTAAATTTAAGGCATGACACAATAAAAATCCTGAAAGAAAGCATAGGAAAAACACTGGAAGATATTGGCCTGGAGAAAGACTTCATGAAGAAGATGGCTATGGCAATTGCAACAACAACAAAAATAAACAAATGGGACTTAATTAAGCTCAGAAGCTTCTGTACAGCTAAGGAGACAATAGCCAAAGCAAATAGACAATTTGCTACCCAATGGGAAAGGATGTTTGCATATTTTGAATCAGACAAAAGCTTGATAACTAGGATCTATAGAGAATTCAAATTAATCCACATGGAAAAAGCCAACAATCCCATATATCAATGGGCAAGAGACATGAATAGAACCTTCTCTAAAGAAGACAGACGAATGACTAACAAACATATGAAAAAATGCTCATCATCTCTAATTATTACAGAAATGCAAATCAAAACCACCCTGAGATACCATCTATTTCCAGTGAGAATGGCCCACATCACAAAATCTCAAAACTGAGAAGCTGGCGTGGATGTGGAGAGAAGGGAACACTTTACACTGCTGGTGGGATTGCAAACTGATGCAACCTTTTTGGAAGAAAGTATGGAGAACTCTCAAAGAACTCAAGCTAGACCTCCCATTTGATCCTGCAATCCCATTACTGGGCATCTACCCAGAAGGAAAAAAATCCTTTCATCATAAGGACACTTGCACTAGGTTGTTTATTGCAGCTCAACTTATAATCGCCAAAATGTGGACACAGCCTAAATGCCCACCAACCCAGGAATGGATTAACAAACTGTGGTATATGTACACTATGGAATACTATTCAGCCTTAAAAAAAAATGGAGACTTTACAGCCTTTGTATTGACTTGGATGGAAGTGGAGCACATTATTCTTAGTAAAGCACCACAAGAATGGAGAAGCATGAATCCTGTGTGCTCTATTTTGATATGAGGACAATTAATGACAATTAATGACACGGTGGAGGTGAGAGAAGGGGAGAGCAGAAAGAGAAAGAATGAGGGAGGGGTAGGGAAAGGAAGAGCAGAGAGAGGGAAGGAGCGAGGGGGGTGGGGTCTTGGTGTGTGCCACATCTTTTGGGGACAAATCACGATTGTAAGAGGGACTTTACCCAACAAATGCAATTAGTGTAACATGGTTTCTTGTACCCTTAATGAATCCCTAACAATTAAGAAAAAAATACTGCTCATCAACAATGCACCTAGTCACTGGTGGGGATGTATAGGAGATTAGTATTGTTTTTATCCTTGCTAAAAAGAACCTCCATTCTCTAGCCCATGGATTAAGGAGTAATTTTGAGTTTCAAGTCTTACTATTTAAGAAATACATTTGGTAAGGCTACAGCTGCCACAGCTAGTAATTCCTCTGATGGATCTAAGAAAATTGAAAACCTCTGGAAAGGATTCACCATTCTAGGTGCTATTAAGGATATTTGTGATTTATAGGAGGAGGTCAAAGTATCAATATTAAACAGGAGTTTGGAAAAAGTTTATTCCAACCCTCATGCATCACTTGAAGGGGCTCAAGACTTCAGTGGAGGAAGTAACTGCAGAAATAGCAAGAGAAGTAGAATCACAGGTAGAACCTAAAGATGTGATTCAATTGTAGGAATGTCATGATAGAACTTGAGTGGATGAGGAATTATTTTTTATGAATGAACAAAGAAAGTGGCTTCTTGAAATGGAATCTACTTGTGATAAAGATGCTGTGAACATTATTGGAATGACAGAAAAGGATTTAGAATATTACATAAATTTAGTTGATAAAACAGCAGCAAAGTTTGAGAGAATTGACTCCAGTTTGGAGAGAAGTTCAACTCTGGATAAAATTCTATTAAGTAGCACTGCAGGCTACAGAAAAGTCGTTCATAAAAAGAAGAGTCCATTTTTTTTTATTGATTATGAATGCCATTTTTTTTCAAATTAAAATGAGGGTATAAAGGTTTAGGTTACTTTGATTTCAATTCTAAGGTAAAGCTCAAGAGTTCAGGAAGAGTCAATTGATGCAGCAAACTTCAAGATTATCTTATTTTAAGAAATTGCCATAGACATCCCAAATTTCAGCAACCACCACCACCTCAATCAACTGGCAGCTATCATCCCTGAGGCAAGACCCTCTACTAGCAAAAAGATGATGACTAACTGAAGTTTCAGATGATTGCTAGCATTTTGTAGCAATAAGATATTTTTAATTAAGGGGTGCACATTTTTTAGGCATAATGCCATAGCATACTTCAGTAGACTATAGTTATAGTATAATATAACATTTATGTACACTGGGACACTAAAAAAATCATATGACTCCCTTTATTGTGATATTCGCTTTATTGTAGAAGCCTGGATCAAACCCCACAATATCTTCAAGGCATGCCTTGCATTTGGAAACCATTTACTTTTAATTTTTGATATTAAGATATCAAGTATTCAATATTTTAATAATACCTATAATGTCCACCTGCTTCAGTAGTTGTCAATTCCCTCTTTTGTTTATTCCCCCAGTGTATCTCACATGGCAGAGAGAAGAACAGTCCTGCCAAGGAGATAACTGCAAACTAGTGCATCTAGTGAAGCCCTTGAGGACGTGGAGGAAATTTGCTGCCCAGAGAGGTCACTGAAACATCTCTCATGGTCCTCTTCCACTGATTGCAGAGCTGGGTCTTGCTGACCATATCTAGGCTGCCTCAAGTGCCAAAAAAAGCTTATCCTTTCCTGCAGAATGTTTTGGCCACATTCGTTGCTTAGGGACAACGTCAAACAAAAATGCCTATTTAGCTCCTTGCTTTTCCAGTGCCACTGGGGCAGCTACCTTAGTGGTGCAAATGTCTCTCCCTCATCTTTATCACAGCTGGTTTCAGGTGCTATTAAACACTGAATATCTATTTTGCTCAAATGGATGGAATGCCATTTTAAAACACTACTTCATACAATATTTATATTCTCTTTTTTCTTCCTAGCTCAAAATAGGACCTTAAAATTGCCTTCTGTATTGTTTTCCAACTATACCTTGTCAGTTTATCTACTCCTTTTCCTACAATGTACAATTCCCAGGGGTGCTGTAGCTGGATATGAGTCTGTCAGGCATGCATTTCTGAAAACGTGCCTCTTCTACAGCAGCGTGGATCTCTCCACCCAACTCCGTCTGCAGGGTCTGATACTTTTCTTCTGAGCTCTCTCTTCCTTATTTATCCTGAGGAGATGCAGGTATGGTGAGAGGTGGAAATTTTGTTATAGAATGAAAAGCCTTCTCTGAACACTGTGCTGATGCTTTGTGACTCGTAGCCATGCTTCCTCACTCCTGATTCTCCACACACTACAGGACTGTGCTTGCAATGCTCAGTGTTTGGTGAGTATGCTAGATGATCACCCACTCCAGCCTGTCATATTTCTCCCTTAACATGTCATTTCTGCTCACAGTGTAGTTGGAGACCATGGCTCAGCATATTATATCTTACAGAACTAATCCTGCCCAATGCCTATTTTTGTAAATAAGTTTTATTGGCGTACATCCATACCCATACTTAGAGTCTGTCAATGCAGAGTGGAGTAGTTTTGACAGAGAATCAACAGTCACTATAGCCAAAAATATTTGCCATATAGCCCTTTTTGGAAAGTGTTTGCCAACGGTTGCTGTAGATTATGACTGTGACCCTCATTGTGCTCTGTTTCCATAATGTTAACAAATGACCAACACCCACTGGACTAAGAGGACCTGTCAGGAAGCTCAGGGCCATCCTGACTAGATTCTCTCCTTCAGGAATTTGTGATGATGGTAGTCAGGTGGCCTATTTGTAAGTGAGTCCCTATCAAAATTGAAGAATGAAGCCTGTTTGTAGAGAGAAAGAGAGATGTTAGATCTTGCTTCCCCGAGAGAATGAAAATGTTGAAAATAGCAGCTGTGTTGGCTCCTGCTGACTTTCCTGTTCTTGGTTCTAGTGTCTCAAAAGCTCCAGCTGCATATTTTGACCTTGGATTTCAGGAGATAACTTTGCATGCTTCCAGTAAATTTCTCTTTTCCCTTAAGCTCACTTTGTGAGCAAGTCAGTGAGTTTAGATTGTAGTTATGCTCGGAGTTTTCATGCAGCGTCCTTTCTGCAGTAAAGTTTGCTTCATCTTCCCTTGGCTGCATAACTCTCCTCTTGGACAGTAAAACCCAGAGATAGAGTATCTGACAAGAACATGAATTTGGCTGGGAATTGATTCCTGTGGAGGGAATGAGGGTGTTGGTGGGAGAATAGAAATTGGAAATAACATCCCTGTGATAATTTGGGATTTTATTAATGCAAAAATGTACAGAATGTTTTGCTGTCCCAACTTTCATGCCTTTTTGCCAGTAGAGAAGAAAGAAAAAATGCTTTTATTAACCTCATAGCTTGTTCCTCCTGGGTATTTCAATTTATTGTTTTTGACCACCCTAATTTTGTGATTATTATTTTTTAATAGTATTCAGATTCTCCAAATGCGTTCCCCAAGATACAGTATGGAGTAGAGAAACAATCTCTGGGTTTTGGAAGGCTTTTCCAAACATTTAATTAGCATGATAAACTACAGAGAACTTAAAATGAACTTTTATTAATGCTGATAGATGTGATGTCCTGTTACTAGGCTTTTCCTTTTTGCAATGATTTTGTTAGTATTTTAGGCTAGAATTTGGGTTTCATGAACTATTTTAAAAATAAACAGAACAGCACAGCAGACAAATCAGAACCAGTGAGATCATTATGAAGTGCTGTCATTAAACTACTTTGTTAATTATTCTTTCCGTAAAAATTGGGAGTTGTAAACTTTGTTCCAAGGTGGTGGCAGACATTTGATAAAGGCTGGCGGAGAAGGGAATGGTAGAACTTAGAGGGATCTCTGGATGCTTTCAAACTGTCATAGCGTTTATAAAAAAAAATAGGGGAAAGGGAGGGGAGGGGTGGGGGGAGGATGGGTAGAGGGAGGGCAATTAGTGGGAACACACCTACGGTGCATCTTAGCAGGGTACTGGCGAAACTTATTAAAGGTAGAGTATTAATGTCTTTATACAGTGATCAAGGAAATGCCATGAAGGCTATCTGTAACAGTATGATCAAAATATTTCTGAATGTATATGAATCATGCCCTGTGATTGCACCAATGTACATAATTATGATTCAATAAAATTATTAAAAAAAAAAAACAGAATAGAAAAAGTACATACTTCATAAGTTTATACTTTAAACCCAATACATCACTCTGATTTAAAAACTATTCACCTTGAGAAAAACACTTGCAGAGACACAAATCTCACTTTACTTACACACACACACACACACAAATATCAAGGAAAACTGAAAAACAAAAAACAAAAAAAATAAATTATTTCAGTAAACCAAAATGACTGAAGTGGTACAGCTATAATAAAGCACTAAGATACAGGGGCAAAGAATAAAACCAGACACCCAGAAAGAATAATAGTTCACAAAAAGCAAAAGGAGTCAGGAGAGATAAAAAGTTCATAAGAATGGATACAAAATTTGGTCATCACTAGTTCCATAGGTCAAGACTTTATCTGCCTCCAGGACAAGACATATATGAAAGGCAAGGCATCATCTATGAAGTTTTCTTGTCAAAAACTGTTAAGCTCACCCTAATCAAACCATTACATTAAATTTCCAGTTTACAGGAAACACCAAGGATAGAGAAACAAGTTAAACAATACCATGCTAAAACAATCAAACAAATCTACAAAGTATAACATTATCCCAAAAAATGAACTAGTCTTTTACAAAAATGAATACAAAACTCAACAAACAGTATGACATATAATTAACTATAATACAAAGTAGAATTAAATATACCTCTTCATCTTTAGGCTATAGGGGGCTTTGAAAGCATAACAGTAAATAACTTTATTTTTAACTACTATGCTTTAGATATGAAGAAGGAAAAACACGTAAGGGCTAAAAAAACTCTCAGAAGAAAACTAGTATAGAG
This sequence comes from Arctocebus calabarensis, assembly GCA_963573935.1. Lineage (NCBI taxonomy): Eukaryota > Metazoa > Chordata > Mammalia > Primates > Lorisidae > Arctocebus > Arctocebus calabarensis. Next base: position 8,497 of record CAUYON010009229.1, read on the forward strand.
TGAAATTCAGGTAATAATGGATTTGACAAGTAAGTATGTTAATAAGATAAGACTGTAAGCCAGCAATAAATTCAGAAATTGAGAATTGATCTCTTAATAAAAATATGTAAGTTATATATTCTTCTATTTTAGTTATTGGCTAGAAGAACAATATAAAGCGGACCCATAACATCATATAATCTTATTTACCACTAATTACCTCAAAGAACTTCATAAAATAATAAAACATCATATTAAAAATATATTACCTTTGTTCTGGATTGAACTTGTTCTTTACAGATGAGGCACTTCTTGACTCGTGGAGAACATAAAGAACAGGTAGCAATATGTCCACAAGGGCCAAAAAGAGTATCTCTCTTCATGTCTGAGCACACCATACACTCTTCTAAGGTTTCAGAATCATTACTAATCATAGAAGGACTTCTAGAACCCACTTGACCACTAATGAAAGAAAATATTTCAAATCAAGCCTATCAAAATTATGTCTACTACAAATTCATTAATTAAAATGTTTTAAAATACATCTAGAGTATCATTAGTATACATAAAACCAATTTTTGTTATGTCAAAAAATTAAGCTTTAACATGTGTGTATGTAACTGTATGCTACATTTTTCTATTTATACACATTTCTGCATTTCTACATAATTCTAGCATGATTCCAGACTATAAACTGAACAAACCCTCACCCCAAGGGTAAGGATGAATCTTTTAAGAAAGAAAACAAAAACAGCCGTAAAAAAATAATTTAACATAAACAAAATTTAACTCAGAATTTGTTCTACCTACACAGAACCAGCAGACAAAGAAAAGCATAGGAATAAAACAAAAACCCTAACTAGCAACCATGTTAGATATCCTCATTAAAGACAGAGCAAAGCATCATCAGTCTACAACAGGTAGAGCGACATGACATGCGACAGCTTCTGCTCTGACATGTAATGTATCCTTAAGAAGCATAAGATTCTAATACAGAAAGATAGAACGTGTGTATAAACATATAGATAGAAGGCACAGAAATAAATAAATATATATATATATATCAGAATACAGCTACAGAAAAGGGACATGTTGTTCCACCACAATCTTTAGAAACTCAAGAACACATGAACACACCCGTGTGCATACACAGCACACACATAAACAGGTCCCATCTTAAACCCATTGTTAAAAGTTATTTGTAGTTGTCCCATTACCTGGTATCTGTTTATTTATAAATGCATCTGCCTTTCTTTTTTCTTTTGTGAGTGTATGCATCTTTCTATAATAGAATTTTAGTCTCTTCCTTAAGGAGATACTTAAGAAATGAATATACCTCATTCTATTAGTTTCATATATAACACAGTTCTGTGCACAAATTACAAAGAGATACCATTTCTTCACTACACACAAATTCTGAGAGGCAAGAGAACACAAAGGTCAAGGGTCAGACACTAAATTATTCAGTGACAAAAACCACGGCAATAATAAGTGCCCAGAACTGTTCAGACAAAAAAGTAATGAGATGTGTACCTTCTAGTATGTCTACAGCATCTCACAGTAAAGAAATTAGTTATGTCATAAATAATAATTAAAATCATCAACATAATTTCCTGTCAGAAAAAGACAAATGTGAAGTGATCGTATTTAAAGAAAACTCAACCAGGAATTGATTCATTCGTTTGTTTTGTCAATCCTTCATTGATATTTATTTAGCACATCAGGTGCTGTGCAGGCTGCTGGGACTATTACAGTGTTTATGTGAGCTATTCCCTGTTCGTGGAGTATAAATAGCCTCTCTTAGGAAGATTCCATTAAAATTTTAAATGCAGAGCTGTGTGAGGGACATATATGTAGCCCCAGTTACTTGGGAGGGTGAGATGGAAGGACTGCTTAAGCCCAGAAGTTTATAACTCAAGTCCAGCCTGGGCAGCATATTGACACCCAGCTCTAAAAAAATAAAATAATAAAAAATAAAATACAAATTTAAATACAAACAATATTAATCATAGTAGTTAAGACTTGTTCTCTAAGATTTTTTCTTATAAATTCCTGCAACACATCAGAGTACTTGAACAGACTACTTGACAAAAGTTTCTCAGAACTTAGTAAGCATAAAAGCATTACAGTTAATAATGTGGGAAACACAAAACAAAGTAAGAAACATGCTGCCTACAGGAAAATTTTCAAGGAAGAGTCAACACAAGGATACTGAAAGACTAAAGACAAAGATATTTTCAAGTAATCAAGTCCCCCATTATGAAACTGCATGATACTTTCTGTACAGAATATTGAGTTTTATGATAGTAAGTAATACAAACCTGACTTTTTCCTTATGACACTTTGCCAGTGCTTTGCAGAGACTTGGATCAGGACAGAGATCAAGTGGCGATTGACCCTTCTTATTTCGAATGCTAAGGTCAGCACCATTAGCTGCCAAGAAACAGGCAATAGATGCTGCACTCTTCTTCTCTGCCCCCTGGGTACCAAGTCCCATTATTAACTGAAATCAAATGAAAAGAGTCAATTTTCCCTTTAGGAATCTGCTATCATTCTTCAATATGAGTGTGTGTAAGAATGTATAGTGAACATTTAGTAGCATCAGTTCTAATATCCCTCTTCTCCCTACTCTCAATTTTCTCAGACATATAGTTTGAAGAGTGGCCAGTTGTAGAAGTAGACCAAAGATGCCCCAAACCAGCCAGACATCTACCTCATTTATATGACTAGTTCGGGGATGAAGACATTACCCAAGTCAAGTCAATTTAGCCCCAATAAAATGCTAGAGCAGGACTTCAGATTGTGAGACTAAAGAAACAGCATACTCTTTTTTCTAATCAATTTGGCTCTGGTGCTGCTAGCAATCAACTTGAAACAATGACAGAAGAAACAACTGAGAAAAGAACCAACACCTGGGAATTGAGCCAAGAAATGGAGAGTGAGACAAATCAGGTTCTGATAATATCTGAGTGACTGATGCAAACATTTTATCCCAAAATAGTCACAATAATTGTTAACATATATTGAGTGTCTACAATGAACCAGGTATTCTTTTTTCTTTTGTTTCCCAATAGAATTCCCCCTTCTTATAGAACCAAGTATTACTTTAAGCACTTACTTATTGCTAAAAACACAGACCAGTAGAACAGAATAGAGAATCCAGAAAGAGACTTCACATACTTGCTTAACTGGTTTTGGATAAAGGTACATAAGCAATTCAGTAGAAAAAGACATTATTTTCCAACAGGTGGTGCAAGAACAATGGATATTCATGGTAAGAAAATGAATTTGGATCCATATATCATCATATATATAAAAATTAACTCAAAATGGATCATAGACCTAAATGTAATAGCTAACATTTTATAAACTTCTATTATAAAATGTAGTGACCTTGCATTTGGCAAAGATTTCTCAGGACACAAAAAATATAAATGATGAAAGAAAAAATTAATAAACTTTTCTTCCAAAAACTCTTCTTTTCAGTTAAAAGAAAAGCCAAAGACTAAGAGAAAATATGTGCATATCACATCTGATAAAGAATTTATAATCACATTATATAAAGAACTCCCAAAACAAAAGGCCCAACAAAATAATGAATGAAAGACTTGAGCAGACACTTTATCAAATATGTGGTGACAAGCAAATAAAAAGCCACTAAAGATCAGTAATCATTAGGAATATGCAAATTAAAGCCACAAGCTACCACTACTTATCTATTTGAATGGCTGAGGTTAAAAAGAACTAAACAACTTTTGGTAAAAAAGTTAAGCAATATCGTATTGACTAAGTATTGACTTAGCATTTAGTTTACAAACTAAATTTCTAAGTATGTAACTCTGCTAAAACATTTTATCTGACACAGATTAGATTAGCAGTAAATATAAAATCTTGCATTAAAAGATGCTTCCATTAGTACTGAAAGAAAGATTATCTTTACTCACTGTGTTTTTGGATGGCTCCCAGGTAGCGTCCACCTTCCCTACATCTTGCATATCTTGGAGCTGACGAAGCTGAGACAAAGTGTGATGCCTCAGAGCTTCATGCAAAGGAGTGTCCCCATCCTTATCCTGAATATCTAGCTTGGCACCTGCACGGACCAAAAGCTAAAAGGCAAAGATGTCTTATTTTAGTAAAGTATCCACACCCATAAGAAACTACAACACATATAAAGCAAGAGTGAGATTGCCCTAGAGATGTCATTAAAGCTAATGATTTTTATGTCTTTCTTTCTAAAATTTTCCACCTCTGTGGTTCCTTTAGTGATATGTTCCAGTTATTCAAATATATTGAACTAGAGAAAATAAAAACAAATGACAATCAGTATGTTGCTTAATAAACCCACTCTAAGATGATGATAACTAAGGCAAATTTAGAACCTTTTCCTCCTTTTAACTTAAAGTATGGGAACTTGAGATATTTTAAGCACTTCCACCAGGACCAAATCATAATGTTCAAAATTCTTCTATTATTTTTAAACAAACAAGCAAAGTCATTATTGATTCCATTTTCTTTTGGTCTATTTCCTCCAAAGGTATGGTTAAGAGGAAAGTCATGGAGGATACATGAAGAATTTTGAGCAAGAAGAATTTCAAGTAACAGTAAATATGAAAAGCTTTTGCTAAATTATAACCTTTTAGATAAAATGCATAACTGACATATTTTAGTAGATTACTTAAGCAATAAATATAAGTTTATTTAAGACTTTGCTTATAGTGCTTTAATAATCTTCTTAATCCTTTCTACAAACAGTACCAAAGAACTTTAGAAAAATACCATCTATAGAAATCAATCTCAAGCATACATCTACCTGTCTTGGCAAATTGTATTTTTTCCCTATCTTTGTTTCAAAAAGATTTCATCACATCTAGGGCAATGTTTCTCAAATTTAGACATGCAACAGGAATTACCTGAAGGGCTTGTTAAAACAGAGATTGCTGGTTCTCACCCCTAGAGGTGCTGATTCAATTGGTCTGAGACAGAGCCTAAGAATTAACTTTTCTACCAAGTTCTCAGGTGATGCTGATGCCACTGGTTCAGTCACCAAACTTTCAGAATCACTGTTCTACAAAAATATTTAAACTGGTACTTTTTCAAATTTTTTTTGAATCCTCAAATTAGTAAACAAAAACATGTATTTTGGCTTGGCGCCCATAGCTCAGTGAGTAGAACGCCAGCTACGTACACCAAAGTTGGTGGGTTCGAACCCAGCCCGGGCCTGCTAAACAATAATGACAACTGCAACCAAAAAATAGCCAGGCATTGTGGCAGGTGCCTGTAGTCCTACTTGGGAGGCTGAGGCAAGAGAATCGCTTAAGCACAAGAGTTTGAGGTTGCTGTGAGCTGTGATGCCATTGCACTCTACTGAGAGTGATATAGTGAGACTCTGTCTCAAAAAAAAAAAAAATATATATATATATATATATTTTATAAATTTATATATATCAGGGTTCTGTGGAATTTGTAGCAGCAAATGTCCAGCCAAAGCTTTTAATTTGTAGTTTACTCTTAATTTTACAAATTAATAGGGAACATACTTTTTAAAACTAATTAATATATCTGTTTGAAATTTTCTCATTTAATATTCTGGGAATTCACAATGTAGCAACAAAATTATAAAGACTCTCAATATCAGAATCTAAAGGTTTTTGCTATTAACACTCTTTGCCCAACTGATATAAAACATTAGCCTAAAATCATAAGCTGTACATCTAATTATGGCATTCTGAAAAATCTAATGAGGTATCATTTCAACCAAAAGAGATTATAAAAAGTCTGTCTGGTTAAAATAATAAGTAAAAATTTATGTTAATAAATACTTTACCCTAACAATTTGGGTGTGCTGTCGTTCAACAGCAAGGTGTAGGGCAGTTTGTTGGTTCACATTTTGGATATCCAGGTTTGCGTTGCCCTAAATAAAAAGAACAGAAATGGTTAAGATCTGACAACAGTAGAAAATACCAGAACTGTAACTATTCATAAGGAATAATTAACACTGGACACTGTTACCAATTTCTCCTTGTGCAGCTGTTGTGACATTAGGTAACAGTTGCTAGAACAGGAAAAATAAATGGGGCAACAGACTCTATTAAGTAGAATACATTTTTAAAAATTATTTTTATTACAGTCATTCTATCTAAGAATAAAGGACAAAGCACAGAACAGAGTTCAAACATAACCTCTTTTGCAATCTCCAATATATAACAATGGAGATAATCGACTCCTTTGAACTGAAAATATTTCCTAAAAAGTTTTATTATCTTTGTATTGAATTTAGATTTATTTTAATGACCTGGTAAGTTCACTTCCCCTTGCTGTATATTTGACCACTTTCCCACTCAGTGAAAATAAACTTTGCTTGAGGTCAGACAGAAGACAATGCTTAAATAGTACATAGAAATATTTATCAAAAGGAATGGAGGCTCGGCGCCTGTGGCTCAACAGGCTAAGGCGCCAGCCACGTACACCTGAGCTGGCAGGTTCAAATCCAGCTCAGGCCCTCCAAACAACAATGAAGGCTGCAACCAAAAAAAAAATGGCCAGGCGTTGTGGCGGGGGCCTGTAGTCCCGGCTACTTGGGAGGCAGAGGCAAGAGACTTGCTTGAGCCCAGAAATTGGAGGTTGCTGTAAGCTGTGATGCCACATCACTCTATCCAGGGTGACAGCTTGAGGCTCTGTCTCAAAAAAATAAATAAATAAATAAATAAAAGGAATGGAAAGTCTTATCCAGCAGCCTCGGATAAGCAAAGGACTCTATGAGCATAGCTGGTGTCTAATGGGGAAAAGGTCTGAGGAGCAAAACAACTACACTGAAATTAGGGGATCTCTGCTTAAGCTCCTTCATGTATAAGCTACATGAACTTTAAGCAAGCATTGTACCAATTCACGCCTATTTCCTCAGCTCCAGGTTGGTGACAGCACCACCTGTTTCACAGGGTTAATTTGGTAATTAAGAAAAATAACATGTAAAACTGCCTGACACAATGTCTGGAATAATTACAAAAATACTGAAATTAAGAGATAAAAGATTTGAAAGGTAACTTTTACCTCAGATCTTTAGAACCCCTGATTACATAACACTCACCTGTGCCCTTACTTTGGCTATCAGGTAGAGCTAAAACTATAGTAATGCTATGCTGTATTCTGCAAGGTGAGAGTTTCTGGTTTGCTTTTTTTATTTATGGTTTTTGGAGTATGGTTGTGAGGTATGTGATTTCAGCTAATTTTTTTCATCATGTCTGTTCTCATATAATTATGAACATTGAGGGATTTTCTTTATACGTTTCCTGAGCTGTTCCATCACTTAGAATTTAATAACTAGTATTTGGCCTACAGGTATGCATTACAATTTGTTTATGCAGGCACTAGTTCATGAACTAGTGCTTGCTTCCAGTGTGGGGCATATTATAAAGCTGCTACAAATACTTAGCACAAGTACTTCCACACAAATGAATCTGAAGTTTTTAGCTACATATGGAGAAGTGGGACAGCTGGGTCATATAGTGAGTATGTTTAACTTTGTTAAGAAACCACCAAATTGATTTTCAAAGTGCCTGCTTTAAAAAACACTAGCAATGTATATGAAGTCTCATTGCTCCACATCCTAATCAATACTTGGTTTTATCTGTTTAATTCTAACCATTCCAAGCTTGCTGCCCGTAGCTCAGTGGTTAGGGCACCAGCCACATACACTGGGACTGGCAGGTTTGAACCCAGCCTGGACCTGCTAAACAATGACAACTACAACAAAAAAATAGCCAGGTGTTGTGGCAGGCACCTGTAGTCTCAGTTACTTGGGAGGCTGAGGCAAGAGAAGCGCTTAAGAGTTTGAGGTTGCTGTGAGCTATAATGCCCAAGACACTCTACCAAGGATGACACAGTAAGACTCTGTCCCAAAAAAAAAAAAAAAAAAAATTCTAACCATTCCAATAGGTGATCGGCAATATCTCATTTTGGTTTAATTTCTGTTTCTCTAATGACCAATGAGACTTTCATTTGCTTATTTGTTAACTAGGTATCTCCTTTGGTAAAGGGGATGTTTAAATTTTTTGTCCCTTTTAATAAGGCTATTTGTCCTTTTATTATTAAATTATAGAAGTTCTGTATATATATCCAGGATACCAGTACTTTGTCAAATACATGTTTTCCCCTAGTGTGGCTTTCCTATTCATTTTCTTAATGATGTCTTTTGATGAGCATAAGTTTAATTTTTGATGAAGTCTAATTTATTAAGTTTTTATTCTTTTATGAATAAATATTTTCGCCTACCTCTAAGTCAAAAGATAATACTCCTTATATGTGTGTGTGGTGATTTTTTTTTTCTCCCCCTCTAAAGCATTAAGTTTTTAGGTTCGGTCTATGACTCATATAATTTTTGGCATACATAAAGTGTGAAATAAAGGTCAAAGTTTTTTGTTTTGGAGTATTTGGGGACCTTGGGGAGGGTTGGTTTTTGTTTTTTGGTGTATGCATATCTACTTATTTCAGCCCCATTTTTGAGAAACTATATTTTCCCCTGCATTAAATTACTTTGCTACCTCTACCAAAAATTAACTGACTATACATGTATGGTTCTAGTTTATATATTCTATATTTTTTAATATGTATGATCAATATACAGAAAATAGTAAGGAATCTACACAGAAGCTAGTAGAATTAATAAATAAATTTAATAAAGGTCATAAAATACACGGGCAATATACAAAAAAGAATTTTATTTATATATACTGGTGACATAAAATTGGAAACTGGAAATAAAAAAAATGCAATTTATAATAGCATTCCAGAAAAACTACTTAAGAATGAATCTAATATATACAACAGCAATCAAACAACAAATTCACAGAAACTAATAAGCTGATTCTAAAATTCACATAGAAAGATTCTGGAACATTAATTTAATTCTAAGAACAAAAAAGTTGGCAGATTTACTCTCCCTGATGTCAAGACTTACTATAAAGCAACAAAAACCAAGGTAGAATGGTAGTGGCAAAGTTTAGTTACTTAGATTATGAACGAAAAGGAAATTATTATAATGAACAGACCAGTAATTTTTAATTAGCTCAGGTTTAAATTGGCACGGAGGGAGAAAGTAGTTTAAGTTTCGAACTATTTCTTTAAACATCTGTAGTTTGGGATGTGTATCTTATAATCCGGTACCTAATTACAAAGTCAGGACTCACAGACCACTCATTGGCAACTTCAGTGCATTTATATGGCACCTGCTTTATTGAAGCACTTAAAAATTTGCTGAAGCTATGTTAACAAGTTTGATGAGAATATTTCAAATTGTATATAATACCAGCACATTGTACCCCATGATTGCATTAATGTGCACAGCTATGATTTAATTTAAAAAAATTTGCTGAACATGGGCGGCTCCTGTGGCTCAGTGAGTAGGGCGCCAGCCCCATATACCGAAGGTGGCGGGTTCAAGCCCGGCCTCGGCCGAACTGCAAAAACAAAAAAATAGCCGGGCGCTGTGGCGGGCGCCTGTAGTCCCAGCTACTCGGGAGACTGAGGCAAGAGAATCGCTTAAGCCCAAGAGCTGGAGGTTGCTGTGAGCAGTGTGACGCCACGGCACTCTACCAAGGGTGATAAAGTGAGACTCTGTCTCTACAAAAAAAAAAAAAAAAATTTGCTGAACATAATAAAACATTGTAAAACTACATAAACAGGTTCCCACAAAATCTGATCTCATAAAAATATAGACTCATCTTAATTCTGAGATGAAAATGACTAAGTTGAGCCTGTGCTGCTATCCAGCCTCAAATCCCAGGGGCCAGCAGTAGCTATGAACAAACCCGAGCCTGGCTGTAGTCTGACAGTGGGCAAATGGACACATCAGTTTTTTTATTTTTCTTGTTTTGGGGGCGGGGCCAGAGGAGGGGGTCTCACCATGTTGAGATATGTTGACCAGTCTCGAACTGGCCAAAAGCAATCCTCTCACCTCAGCCTGCAGAGAAGCTGGGACTACAGGTGCCTGCCACCATGCCTGCCTGGCCACCCCATCCACATGGATGGTTCTTGGTGCTGTGGTTGATGCTTTTTCCACAGTAATGACAACAATTCTGAGGACTCCCTGTTAGTAGATGTCCATTTCATCGGACCAATCCAGGAAGACATGCAGAGTATATACTAGAAACTGAGGGATCCAGTCTCTCTCTCTCTCTCTCTCTCCCTCCCTCCCTCACACACACACACACACACACACACACACACAAAATTCCTCTTCATGTAACAACCAGTGTTAGGCAGAAGAGAAAATGGGCATTATATCCAAAATTTTATCATCATGGAATTATACTGCAACCTATAAGGCAGGTGATGAATAGTAATGTTCTCAAATTATTAAAGAAAAGTTATTGAACTGCTTTTCCTACCTGATGCACCAACAGTTCAGCCACTTCCACATGATTATTAAGGGCAGCCAGATGCAAGGCAGTATAGCCATCATCTTTCTTCTCATCCACAATCCACGGTCGTGGCAATTTAGATAGTAAAACACGCATTGCACTGAAAGTTAAATTCATATTACTTTTAATTTACATAATTTGATGTTCTCTTTAAGAAAAATATATTCAAAAGAAATTTTTGAAATCAAATGAAGATACTTATTTTTTATAAAATCATGCTCTTAGAGACAAATTCAACTTTTCTAAATCTCAAATGTACAGCTTTTTGGTATTTTGAGAAATTAACAAAGTATCCCTAGTTAGAATAGATTGAAAACAGAAGGGAAGCTCTACAAAGAAGAAAGGGGGAAAAGCAAAGAAAAAAAATCTAAGGAGGACTCCAAGTTTGGCTTTGTGGAATCTCTCGGGTTCAATTTCAACAGTTAATGTATCTATTAATGAAAGAGTTAATGAAAGACAGCCAGGTTAACAACCACCACAAAAATAAAAGAACTGGAACAATTGTTATGATTAAGATACTATGTATGTAGACATAAATGCTGGCAGATTATCACAAACTGCAGAGTTAAAACTAATATATGTCATTTAGTACCGCTAAATCCAGTTTAGATCAAGACATGCAAAATGGCTATTATAATTTAATATTTAAAAATTATTATTATTTTTTTTTTTTTGAGACAGAGTCTCACTCAGTTGCCCTTCATACAGTGCCACGGCATCGTAGCTCACAGCGACCTCAAACAGCTTCCCAAGTAACTAGGACTACAGATGCCCACCACAATGCCTGGCTATTTTTAGAAACAGGGTCTCACTTAAGCTGGTCTCAAACCCACGCGCTCATGAGCTCAAGCAATCCACATCCACCTTAGCCTCCCAGAGTGCTAGGATTACAAGCATGAGCCTTTTAAAAAAAAAAAAAAAAAAAAATTCCCCCAAATCAAAACACTATGACAATACTTTGGGCTTACTGCATTAAAATCTTTTTTATTTGCAGCTTATTCCTTTTACTCAAGATATACCAATGTAACAAGTTGTAATTATATGGTGTGGTTCATGCTAACTTCATCAAGTTGTTTGGCTATTTTTTTCATTTTGTTTTGTTATCTTTGTTTTTGAGGTAAGGCCTCTCTGCTGATCAGGCTTGAGTATAATAGCAGAATCACAGCTCACTGTAACTTCCATCTCCTGTGCTCACAGGATCCTCCTCCCTCAGCCTCTTGAGTAGCTGTGACTCCAGACAGTAGCCACTATACCAGGCTAATTTTTTCAATTTTTTGTAGAGACAGGGTCTCACCATGTTGCCCAGGCTCATCTCGAACTCTCAGCTTCAAGCAATTGTTCTGCCTTGGCCTGCCAAAGTGCTGGGATTATAGGAGTGAGCCACCAGGCCTGGCTCATCAAGTTGTTCTTAAAGTCACCTTGACTGAAGAGATACTCCTGAGATGCTGGTTTATGGAATCACATGTCCCACTGTCTTCCAATAAGGGGAGCAAGTCTCCCTCTGGGCACAAGCTGCCGAAAGGAGTTCTCATTTACTTGTTTCAGCCTCGCATTTCCTGAGAGAAAGCTAAAGAAGAGCCAGGTGGTACCCGTAGCTCAGTGGGCCACATATACCAAGGCTGGCAGTGAGTCACATATACCAAGGCTGGCAGGTTCAAACCCGGCCCGGGCCGCTAAACAACAGCAACATCAACAACAAAAAAATAGCCAGGCATTGTGGCAGATGCCTATAGTTCCAGCTACTGGGGAAGCTAAGGCAAGAGAATTGCTTAAGCCTAGAGTTTGAGGTTGCTATGAGCTGTGACACCATGGCACTATATCTAGGGTGACAGCTTGACACTCTGGCTCAAAAAAAAAGAAAGGAAGAAAGAAAGGAGAGCCAATGGCTCAGAAAGTTACTAAATCACTTACACAGAAATAGATATGTATTATTTGAAGTCCATTGTCTCTCTGCTAACCTTAACTTTGTGTCTTTCTGCTTTTTCATCTCTCAGTAGGATACATATAACAGAACTGTCAAAACAAGGAAGATCACCTTCTACAGAGTAAGTAAAGTCCTAATAACAAAATGCACAGTTCAGATTTCAGGTAACTTGTTTTCATCTCAGAACAAATCTATTCTGTTAATTAATCCTACTTACAAAAATGATGCAAATTATACTATAAAGTAATAATTAAAATACTACTTTTGTTCCTCTAATACTGGGAGAATAAGAAATATACCATAAAAATTAAATTTACAGAAAACGTGGCATTTAATCCAAATGCTTTGTTTTAAACTGACTAAATGAATTATTACAATACTAGCAAGGTTTTTTTATGTAGAAATGGTAAATTTCTGACTCTCCATAGAAACAATGTTAAATTGGAAACTGAGGGGAATACATTAGGCAGCAGTTAATTAAGTAAATAAAACAAACAGGAAATAATCAGAGAAAATGATCTGTAGAAGAGGAAATCCAGAAGTCCAGCTGGTCTAAAATTTAAATCAACGGTATGAAACTACAATACAATTAAAAAGATGAAAATTATCTATCATTCTCTGGAAACTAGTAATTGTTTTCAAAAGAGAGAAACAGTTTATGTGAAGACTGTAAGAATGAGAAAAGTATTTGTCAGTGTATCTTCAGAATTACCCAGAGAAAGTCTCCTAAGAGGCAACCACAGTTTTCTAATTTGTAGTCCAATAGAATGCCTTCATCACTTATATGGAAAATTATCATAGTTAAGGACACTGTTGCTTAAAATCATCCAACCAATTGCCTTGCTCATCAATCAATTTCCAATTGCAACTTAGCTTTTCATAGATTTTCTCCCCCACTAGGGGAAAAATAGTATTACAGATTAGTTGTTTTGAGTACTATACTAGATGTAACTCACTTGGCAATATTTCTTTCTGTAAGCAGTAATTTGGCATTTTGACAGAAACATCAAAACTCTTACAAGTTTAACTAATGTTAATCACTCATTCCAAGTCCAATCACCTATAAAGCCAAGGCCAACACCTGGCCCCTGTGAACCCTAACTTTGCATTCTCACCCATGGCACCTCTACCTCATACCTCTAAAGTGCAACAAATGGTCACAATTCATATCTAATATCAAAATTTCTATAGATATTGTTTATAAAAGTACTGTAAGGTTGCTATAAGATTTAAGTGCGATACGTAAAAATGTTCTAGTTTAGGGTCTGAAATTCTTCAACATGATAACTCTAACTATATATTATAACCAAGCCAACATGTACAAAGCTCTCTTTTCCCTCTTTCTCTTTCCCATGTTCCTCCCGTATCTTGATCTTGGTTACCCTTATTATCATTTAATCAGCCATCCCACTTAGAAACCTGGGAATCAGTCTAGTGTTTAAACGACTTCCTTCCTTTTACTCCCACGTTCAATTTGTCCTTGATTCTCCTTTTTAAAACTGGAACTTGGTGAAACTTATTAAATGTAAAGTATCAATGTCTTTATATAGTGATCAAGAAAATGCCATGAAGGCTATCTCTAACAGTACGATCAAAATATTTCTGATTGTATATGAAGCACATTCTGCCCTGTGTTTGCACCAATGTACACAATTATGATTTAATAAAATTATTTTTAAAAAAGTGAGAAGAATATGAAATGTTTAGCTTTCTGTTCTTGGTTTATTTCACTTAATGTGATGCCTAGCCATGTTATAATGAATGATAGGATTTCATTATTTTTTATGGCTGCATAGTATTCCATTATGTGTACATACCACACTTTATTCATTCACCTGTATTTGCACACCTCCGTTGATTCCATATCATGGCTTTTGTGAACAGTGTTGCAGTAACACAGGTGTTTACTATGTAGGTTAATGAGTTCCTTTTCATGCCATCCTAACTGGGGTAAGATGATACCTCATCATGGTTGACTCAGTTAATTGTTTCCTTGTTGTCCAAGAGCTTTTGACTTTTACACAATCACACTTATTTATTTTTGCTTTTGTTACCTGTACTTTTGAGGTCCTATTCATAAAATCTTTTCCCAGGCCAATATCCTGACGTGTTTTTCCTATGTTTTCTTCCAGTTGTTTTGATCATTTCTGGTCTTATGTTTAGGTCTTTGATCCATTTTTAGTTGATTTTGAGGGTGAGAAGTGGGGATCTAGTTTCATTCTTCTGCACATGAATATCCATTTTCTTAGCTTCATTGACTGAAGAAATTGTCCTGTCCCCAACGAGTGCTCTTGACATTTTTGTCAGAAATCAGTTGGCTGTGGATATGTGCACCAATTTCTGGGTTCTTACTCTGTTCCATTGCTTTATGTGTCTGTTTTTATGTCAATACCATATGCTTTGTTACTACAATTTTGTAGTGTCTTCTGAGGTCTGGTTGGGTGATACCTCCAGTTTTTTCCCCCTTAGAATTCCTTTGCTGATACAGGGTCTTTTCGTAGCACCATCTTATACATTTTAAACTTGTTTTCTATTTTTCTGAAGAATTTCATTGGCCTTTTGATAAATTTTGCATTGACTCTAGATTGCTTTGCATAGAAATTGTCATTTTAACAATATTAATTCCTCCAATCGAGATACATAGGATATCTTTCCATTTGTTTGTTTCCTCTTTAATTTCTTTTGTTAATGTTTAGTAGTTTTCCTGGCAGATATCTTTCACCTCTGGCTTAAATTTATTCCTAGGTACATAATTTTTTTGCAGCTATTGTATATAGGATTGCCTTCTTGATTTCTTTTTCAGCTAGTTTATTGTTCATGCATAGAAGTGCTACTGATTTTTGTATATTCATTTTGTATCCTGCAGTTAGAATTTATCAGTTCTAACGGGATGTTTTTGATAGTCTTTAGTTTTTTCTATATATAGATCATATCATCTGTAGACTTCTTTCTTTCCAATTCAGGTGCCCTTTATTTCTTTCTCTTGCCTAATTACTGTCTGGGACTTTCAGTACTGTATTAAATAAGATGGTGAGACAGAGCATCCTTGTCTGGTTCCAGTTCTTAGAAGAGAGACGCTTTCAGCTTTGCCCCATTCAGCAGGACAGGAGCTATGGCTTTTTCATGTACAGTATTTACTATGTTGAGGTGCTTTCCTTACAGATCTAATTTATTTAGAGTCTTTATCATGCAGGATGTTGGATGCCATCACAAGCTTTTTCTGCATCAATTGAGGTGATCATGTGAGATTTTTGGCCTTCATTCTTTGATGTGATGTATCACATTTATCGATGACA
Organism: Arctocebus calabarensis; assembly: GCA_963573935.1. Classification (NCBI taxonomy): domain Eukaryota; kingdom Metazoa; phylum Chordata; class Mammalia; order Primates; family Lorisidae; genus Arctocebus; species Arctocebus calabarensis. Next base: position 24,111 of record CAUYON010009229.1, read on the forward strand.
TATATTGAACTATCCTTGCTTTTCTGGGCCAAATCCCACTTGATAGTGGTATATTATCTTTTTGATGTGTTGTTGAATTTGATTTGCTAGAGTTTTGTGGAGGATTTTTGCATCCGTGTTTATCAGGCCAGTACTTTTCTTTTTCTATTGTGTCCTTGTCAGATTTTGGTATCAGATTTATGCTGGCCTCAAGGAATGAGTTAGGAAGAATTTTTATTGCTTCAATTTTTATAATAATTTGAGAAGAATTGCTATTCATTTATATTTTAAAGTTTGGTAGAATTCAGTGGTAAAGTTATCTGGCCATGGAATTTTCTTTGTTACAGACTTTTTATTATTGATTCAATATTGCTACTTATAATTGGTCTATTCAGGTTTTTGATTTCTTTTTGCTTTAACCTTGGGAACTTGTATGTGTCTAGAAATTTATGCATTTCTTTTACATTTCTGAATTTAGTGTGTAGGTATTCATAGGTAGTCTCTTTGTATTTCTGTGGCACTTGTGCAACCTGTCTTTTATTTCTGATTTTATTTATTTAGGGATTTTTTTTCTTTCATTGCTTAGTTAATTTAGCTAATGATTTGTTCATTTTGTTTATCTTTTCCAAAAATTAGCCTTTTGTTTCATATGTCTTTAGCACCTGTTTTCTCAATCTTGTTTATTTCAGCTCTCATCTTTATTATTTTTTTTTTCTTCTGCTAATTCTGGGTTTGTTTTGTTTGATTTTCTAGTTCCTTGAGATACATCATTAGGTTGTTTATTTGAAATCATTTTATTTTTTGGATACTGGCACACTAATGCTATTCACTTGCCTCTTAATACTTCTTTTGCTATGTCCCATAGGTTTTGATATGTTTTGTTTTTATTTTTATTTGTTTCAAATAATTTTTTAATCTCATTTTTAATTTGTTCCTTTATCTCTTGGTCATTCAGGAGAATGTTTAATTCGCAGTTATTTGTATAACATCAAATTTTTTTTGATATGTCTAGTTTTATTCCATTGTGGTCAAATAAGATACTTGATACGATTTGTAGTTTTAAAAAATTTTTCTAGACTTGTTTTGTGTTCTAATATATGATTCATCCTAGAGAATGTTTCATGTGCTGATGAAAAGAGTGTGTATTCTGTAGCTATTGGGTAAAATATTCTATAAATGTCTATTATATTCATTTGTTCTATGGTGCAATTTAAATATGTTTCTTTGTTGATTTTGTTCTAGATGATCTGTCTATGTTGAGAGCAGGGTATTATTATTGGGCCCTATCTTTCACTTAAATCGAGCAATATTTACTTTGTACAGCTAGGTGCTCCTAGGTTGGGTGCATGTATATTTATAATTGATATATTCTCTTACTGAACTTATCACTATATTTTTATATAATGTCTTCCATTGTCTGTTTTTACAACTTTTAACTTTAAGTCCTTTTTTTTCTGATATAAGCATACCTACTTTTGCTCACTTTGGCTTCCATTTGCATGGAATATCTATCTCTATCCTTTAATTTTGAGTCTGTGTGTCTTTACAGGTGAGGTGAGTTTCTTATAGGCAGTATATAGTTAGATCTCATTTTTTATCCATTCAGCCAATCTGTATCTTTAAAACAAGGAATTTAATAAATTTGCATTTAACATTACTATTGATAGCAAGGGACTTATTTTTGTCATTTCATTGGTTGTATTGCACACATTTATTTATTTTAGTTTCTTATTTACTCTTTTATTACATATTTTGGTGGTTGGGTAGTTTTCTGTAGTGATAAGGTTTGATTCCCTCTTCTTTCTTCTTTGTGTATTAGCTCTACCAATGATTTTATAGTTGTGCATGTTTTCATGATAGTAGTTTTCATCTTTTCATTTCTTTTTTTTTCTTTTTTTGACAGAGTCTCATTCTGTCACCCTCAGTAAAGTGTCATGGCGTCACAGCTCACAGCAACCTCCAACTCTTGGGTTTAAGTGATTCTCTTGCCTCAGTCTCCCAAGTACCTGGGACTATAGGTGCCTGCCACAATGCCCAGTTATTTTTGTTGCAGTTGCCACTGCTGTTTTAGCTGGCCGGGGCTGGGTTCGAAAGGCCACCCTTGGTATATGGAGCTGGAGCCCTACCCACTGAGCCACAGGCACCACCCATACCCATCTTTTCATTTCTTGATGGAAGCCTTCCTTGAGCATTTCTTGTATGGTCTAGTGGTGATGCAAACCCTTAGTTTTTGCTTGTCTCCGAAAGATTTTATTCCTCCTTCATTGTAAAGGATAGCTTTGCTGGGTATAACATACTTGAATGGTTGGGGGGGGTTTGTCTTTTTTTCTTTTAGTAATTTAAATATGTTGGTTTATTTTTTTCTTCAGCATGTAAAGTTTCTGCTGAGAAATCTGATGTTAGTTTAGTGAGGAGTTCCTTATATGTGACTTAATGCTTTTCTCTTGCTACTTTGAAATTCTTTTTTTGTCTTTGACTTTTGAAAATTTGAGTATAATGTTCCTCAGAGAAGACCTTCTTGGGTTGAATCTATTTAGGATTCCTTGAGTTTTCTGGACACAGATGTCCATTTGTCTCTCAAGACTAGATGTTTTCTGTTATTATTTCATTAAACATCTTTTCCTTGCCTTTTCCCCTTTCCTCTCATTCTGGAAATCCATAATATATATATTTGCTTGTTTACTGTTGTCTCATAAATCTGGAAGGCTTTTAAAATTTTTTTTTGTCTTTTTGTCTGCTTCTGTTATTTTAAAAAATCTGTGTTCGAGTTCAGAAATTATTTCTTCTCCTTGCCCTAATCTATGTCAAAGCTTTCCTTTTCAAATCATAAATTATTTTCGTGATTTCATTGTATTTGAATTTTTTCTGTATTCTCTTGTATCTCACTGAGTTTTCTTAATATTTATTATCTTTAATTTTTATATTAAATATCACTCATATGTTTCCTTATGATTGAAGTCTGTTACTAGGGGAATTACTGATTTCCTCTGATGGTGACATACTTCCTTGCCTTTTCATGGTTAAAGCATCCCTGAATTATTTCTGCACATCTCTTGGAAAAATCATCTCTTACCATTTTATAGAGTAGATTTCATATGGAAAGCCTTATTTGTATGACTGAGTGATGACATATCACTTCAGTGGGGTGTGCTGGCTTTGGTTCTGGGTGGGAACAACAATGTTGTTTCCATCATTATCTTTTCAGTTGTATATCACACTAGTGGTGTTTGTGAATTTCTCAGTGACTTAGGCTGAGAGCATTTGTGGCAAAGGTGATGTTGCTTTGCCAAGGGAAGGCTTGCCAGGTTCTTTCTCAGAACGTGGGGGTGCCTGTGCACATGGTGGGTCAGTCAACTTGGGGTCTAGCTTGCTGAGGTTAGAGCCATGTGGTTGTTACTCTGGCCGGGAGCATGAGGATGCTGATTCTTAGCTAGTCTGGAACGTGTTTGTCAAGAGTGGCTTGTAGGGCTGTCCTTAGGTCCAGAATGCAGATACACAGCTGCATGGCCAGCCTGGGGATGAATCTACGAGGGGCAACCCATAGAGCTGTTTCTCTAGCTCAGTATACATGTGTAAGGCTGTTCAGCTGGTATGGGGGGGCATGCCTGCCAGGAGTGGCCCTTGCAGCTGTTTCCCAGGCCTGGTATGTGGATACACAGCTCTTGGCTAGTCTGGGGGTATGTTGGCTATGGACCAACTACCAGGCTGTTTCTCAGGGCCAGAATGTGATTACATAGATTCTTGGCTGGCCTGGGTACATGTGTCCTGAGGGTGGTCGTTAGGACTGTTTCTCTAGCTGAGGACACATAGGCAGAGCGGCTTGGCTGGCCTGAGAGCATGTCTGCCAAGAATAGGAACAAGGCTGTTTCTGAAGTCTGGTATGCAGGTGCAAGACTGCTTAGCTGGCTCTGGGTTATGCCTGCCAGAGGCGGCAATTGGGACTGTTTTTCAGGCCCTTGTTGAAGGCATGGGGCTGTTGGGCAGGCCAGAGGCATGTCTGAAAGAAATGGAGGTGCTCAAGGACTGTTTCATGGGTTCCAAATACAGGCACATAGCCACTCCACTGGCCCAGAGAAGAATAAACTCCTCAAAGGCTCGGGGTCTCTTTTGCTTGGAGGACAGAGCACAGTGGTTTTGCTAGCTCAAGGATAGGTTTGCCCTGGACGGTACTGGCAGAATGTTTCTCCAGCTGGAATTGTGGAGGAAAGGGTTGCTTTCTGTGCTGCACAGGACCAGAGTCATAGCCAGTTCTGAGTCCAAGCTCTGTACAGCTGGTGCCATAGCAGTCAGCCATTCATGTGGGCTTAGTATAAAGAAGATGGAGCCCCAGTGTTAGAGAAGTGCAATGGCTACTGGACCACATGAGAGGGTACACTTCTGAGGTGACTCTGGTCAGAAGATGGCATGGTGTGGTTCAGCAGCAGCTTGGATCACAGAGGGAACCAATAAACAAGCTCACCTGATCTTGGGGGCCTGGGTGCACATGTGTGTGGGTGTCCCACAGGTCCACTTTGTGGTCCTGATCTGGGACAGTGCAACTGTGTGGATTCTCAGCAGCTCTTAAACTGGGCTCAAGGCTTGTGAGGAGTGTAGGATTCTCCTCTCGTACTGACTGCAGGTGTTTCTGATGGCACTTCTTGATCTTCTGCTCAACTTATCCTCACTACAGAAAGTGGCTCATGTTTCAGGTAAGTCTGGTCCATGTGGGGGAGATGGAGCTACAAAGATCAAGTGTCCTCATGTTCCTTTCCTGGACCACCATAGGAAGGTCTCACTCCCCAAGGCACTCCAGTGTCTCCAGGGCTCTTCAACTCTTCTGTAAAATTTTAGCTGTTTATTGTTTGCCTTGGTCCTGTCTTGTTGATGAGATAAGCATCAAGAAACTATATTCAACCATCTCACTGACATTGGAATAATCTCTTACTCAAATTCCAGCTTTGACCTTTTGGAGCTCCTACAGTTGGTTCATGTGTCTCTGTGGCATACTCCCATCATTGTAGGTATTCTTTGAGCATTTAAAGACAGGCTTGTCTTGTGTATTTCCTGCTCCAGTCTTATCTCCAGAAATGGAAACTCAGCCATTTCTCCAAAGTAACCTATTTTCTTTTATCGGAAAATAGTACTAGAAACCAAGATCAGGCAAGTTTGTTCCTATTGTGTTGTTATTTCTTTTATGCTTGTTCAGCTTACAGAGCAAGGAGATATGTGCATATACTAACCCATGTATACATACATATCTATACCTTTTGCTACATATGACTATCTGCACCTATATAAAGCCAAACATGAGTTTCTAACTCTAGGATATTCCCACATGGGTGATTGCAGCTTCCTTCCCCTGCTTATCTATAAACTCTCACCTCAATAGTGAGAAAACTAGCTCTCACCATCCACCATCCATTTGCTTAATTATTCAGTTTGAATATCTATGTATAGTAGTTAACTCATACTCCTGTATGATACAACTTTATGCAACTACAGTACAGTACTAAGGAAACAGTTTCTTTTGCCTTTAGTTTTACAGACTCCACTCATTTCCAAAATTACATTATTTTCCCCACCCCCTTCACTATTTTCCCCACCCCCTTCCATGAATTTGTGTTATATACTTGGAATACAGTTAGATTGTTTTATCACTTTCCGAATTTCATCCCGAGATTCTTGAAAAGTAAAAAATTGTTTAAATTTTCATATATTTATTTTATCCTTTATGCTGTAAAATTTAAAAGTTTTGAAAAATGCAGACTGTCATGAATCCACCATTATGGTACCATAACAAATAGTTTTCCTGACCTAAAATATATATGCTTCATCTATGCAACCAAACTTTCCAAAAGCCCTGTATCCCTGACATCCTCTAAAATTTTTACTATCTCTATAGTTTTGCCTTTTCCAGAATGTCATGTAAGTGAAATACAGTATGTAGCCACTTTGGACTGGCTTCCTTTACTTAGCAATATGTAATTTCCATGATCTGAAGTTTGTATTCCTACCAAATTCATATGTTGAAATCCTAACCCCTACCTCATGGCATTAGGAAGTGGGGCTTTTCAAAGGTGATCAGGTCATGAGGGTGGACTCCTCACAAATGTGATTAGTGCCCTTATAAAAGATATCCAAGTGCACACTCTGGGAGGCTGAGGTGAATGGATTGCCTGAACTCACAGGTTCGAGATCAGTCTGAGCAAGAGCAAGACCCCATCTCTAAAAAAACAAAATAGCCGGTTGTTGTGGCAGGTGCCTGTAGTCCCAACCTTGGGAGAGAGAGGCAAGAGAATCACTTGAGGCTGAAAGTTTGAGGTTGCTGTGAGTTATGAGGCCACAGCACTCTACTGAAGGCTACGAAGTGATACTCTGTCTCAAAAAAGAAAAAAATAAGTGCAAGTATCTTTATGATAAAATGTTTTCTTTCTTCTTTGGGTAAACACCTAGTAGTGGGATTTCTGGGTCAAATGGTAGGTCTAGTTCTAATCTTTGAGGTATCACCATACTACTTCCTAGAGAGATTTTATTAGTTTGCAGTCCCACCAACAGTGTAAGAGTGTTCCTTTCTCTCTGTATCCATACCAACGACCGTTGCTTCGGGACTGTTTAATATGAGCCATCCTCATTGGAGGTAGGTGATATCTCATTGTAGTTTTGATTTGCATTTCCCCAATGCTTAGATATGTTGAGCATTTTTTCATGTGCTTGTTGGCCATTACTCCATATTTGAAAAGGCCCTGTTCATGTTTTATCCTTTTCTACTGATTTGCTTGAGTTCTTTGCAGATTCTGGTTATCAGCCCTTTCTCTGTTATATAGCATGCAAATATTTTTTCCCATTTTGTAGGTTGTGTATTTACTCTGTTGATTGTGTCCTTGGATATGCAGAAACTTTTAAGTTTGATCAGGGCCCATTTGTTTGTTTGTTTGTTTTGTTTGTTTATTTGTTTGTTTTGAGACAGAGCCTCAAGCTGTCACCCTGGGTAGAGTGCTGTGGCATCACAGCTCACAGCAACCTTCAACTCCTGAGCTCAAGTGAGTCTCCTGCCTCTGTCTCCCAAGTAGGTAGGACTACAGGTGCCCGCCACAACACCCAGCCATTTTTTGGTTGCAGCAGTCATTGTTGTTTGATGGGCCTGGGCTGGATTCAAACCCGCCATCTCAGGTGTATGTGGCTGGCGCCTTAGCCTTTTGAGCCACAGGTGCCGAGCTGGCTCATTTGTTTATTACTGTCATTTCTGTGATTGCTTTGGATTCTTCTTCTAGAGATTTTTCCAATTTTTTATAGAATTCCTACAGTCTCATATCTTAGGTTTAAGTTTGTTATCCATTGTCAGTTAATTTCTGTGAGTGGAGAGAGGTGTGGATCCTGTTTCAGTTTTTAAGTCTATTTTTTTTGGGGGGGGGGAACATTTCTGGTTTCTGTGTTTTCCTAAATCAAAGATAGCTAGTGCTGTGGTTTGAGTGTATGTACCCTCCAAAACTCATGTTGAAATTTAATCTCCAATGTGGCAATACTGAGAGATGGAACCTTTAAGAGGGTCATGAAGGCTCTACCTTCATGAAGGATTAATCCATTACTGGATTAATGGGTAAATGGATGAATGAGTTATCATGACATTGGACAGCAGCTTTTTAAGGAAAGAAAGATCTGATTGGCATGCTCCACTCCCTTACCCTGCGATGCCTTTTCCACCTTGGGACTCTGAAGGGAGTCCCCATCCATGAGGTTTTCACCAGATATGCCCCCTCAACCTTGGACTTTCCAGCCTCTAGAACTGTAAGAAAGAAATTTCATTTCTTACAAATTACTCAGTTTTATATATTCTGTTATAGACAACAAAAATAGACTAACACAGGTAGAGAGATGGGAAGATAGATAAATAAGTAGATAGATATAGATATAGATATAGTTGCTATTTATATCCTTTTCTTTATGCCTCCTCATACTTCCCTGAATTTACTTTTTTAAGTGATTCTATTATTTTCAACTTGAGTACAAATTCTCACATCTAAATAAAACCCGCATATATAGAGTTATCTCAGGTCCTGTTATTTTTATGACTCCTTGGATCTTGTCATGGCCTGTGGCTGGGTCTGGGCACATCTTGCAACCTCCTGGTTGTGAACAAAGCTCGTTTCGCTCACCAGCCCTCTCAGCACTGCTGAACCACCCTGGAAGGCTTTGGTAATAGCTAACCCATATTTAGTCACATGGCTATCCTGCCCAAACTAGTCACAACACCATTGCTCTCCTTCAGCCACTCCAGGTTGGCACAGAGTCTTCCATGAACAAGTAGCCTCCCATAACTCCAAAGAGGAAGTCACAGAAAACTTGCCTCTGCTCTCAGCTCCCCTGAACTCTCTAGTTATTTCTCTTGCAATTCGGACTTTCCACTGGGATTTTAATTTAGTTGAGAGGGTATGTGTGTGTAACCTTTATTTTCATCTCTTCTAATCTTCCCGTGATCAAGAAAGGGCTTTACTAGCTTCCTTGTGTAGAGATAAACTACTCATTTCCTTCCTGCTTGGTCACTTATGTAGAGAATCCCTATGACCCAATTTTCAATGGACATTATTCCTGGATCAAGACTTGTACCTGAGTTCTATCTGATTTTGAATTTTTTCTGAGAATTTTTTACTTTTTTTTTTTTTGAGACAGAGCCTCAAGCTGTCACCCTAGATAGAGTGCTGTGGCATCACAGCTCACAGTAACCTCCAATTCCTGGGCTCAAGTGAGTCTCCTGCCTCCGCCTCCCAAGTAGCTGGGACTACAGGTGCCCACCACAACGCCTGGCCATTTTTTTTTAATTTTATTGTCTTTATTATTAAATCATAGCTGTGTACAATAGTGCAATCAAGGATACAATGTGCTGGTTTCATATACAATCTTAACTATTTTCATTAAACTGATTAACATAGCCTTCCTGGCAATTTCTCTGTTATTATATGAAGACATTTGTATTCTGCATTTAGCAAGGTTCGCCTGTACCCTTCTAAGATGCATCGTAGGTGTGGTCCCACCAATTACCTTGCCTCCACCTAACCTCCCCCCTCCCCTCCCTACCCTTGCCTCTTTCCCCATATTCTTGTGTTATAGTTGGGTTATACCCTTCATACGACAGCTATAAATTAGCTTCAAAGTAGAGCTGAGTACATTGGATACTTTTTCTTCCATTCTTGAGATACTCTGCTAAGAGGAATATGTTCCAGCTCCATCATGTAAACATGAAAGAGGTAAAGTCTCCATCTTTTTTTAAGGCTGTGTAATATTCCATGGTACATATGTACCACAATTTATTAATCCATTTGTGGATTGATGGGCACTTAGGTTTCTTCCATGACTTAGCAGAATTGGGCTGCAATGAACATTCTGGTACAGATGTCTTTTTTGAAGGGTCTAAAAATTACCTGCCATTTGATCCTATAATTCCTTTACTAGGTATATACCCAGAAGACCAGCCATTTTTTGATTGCAGCTATCATTGTTGTTTGGTGGGCCCAGGCTGGATTCGAACCCACCAGCTCAGGCGTATGTGGCTGGCGCCTTAGCCCATTGAGCCACAGGTGCTGAGCCAAGAATATTTTAAGTTTTAATGGAGTATTGTTACTGGTAGTTGAATTAAGATAAATTGTGATAAATTTGTTGGACATCTGCTTTGCCTTGCTGATGCAAAGTATCTTCCAGCACAGCATGAAATATATGGTCAGTGAACAGAGCTCTCCCTTTAAAATATTCTAAAGTAACAAATGGTCTTCCTATGAATTAAACGTTTTAGTAATACATGTACATGGTTCAACTACTTAGAAATATGTAAGGACATATAGGGAAAATATGCCTCTTTTTCTGCCATCCAGAAATATTGTATGCATATTTTAGAATGTAGAAATACATACACAAATTTTTACATATTTTATTTTTGCACAAATGATACCTTATTAGACGAATTGTTTACATTTTAATTTTTGTTTAATATGATAGAGATCTTTCTATTTAAGAGTCTTAAAGCATTTTCATCATCATTTTTGTAGCTGTGTATTATTCCATTCTATTCATGTATTTTCCCCAAGTTGTTTGCCCTTGCAATTGTATAAAAGTCTTCATGAGATTTTATTTGAAAATAACATCTCTGGATTAAAAAATACATTTTTACTGTTCCCAAATTGGACCTGGAGAAATTAGCAAATTAGATCAATAGTATATGTGAGCGAATTTTCCTAACACAATCTCCCCCAAGTAGTGTCATCAAATATCCTGACCTTTACCAATTTGATAGTATTTTTCAGAATGGTTTTAATGTGCATTCTTATTACTAATAAGATTAAGCACTTTCATATGCTCAAGACAATTATATTTGTTTTTGATGGACAGTCTTTTTATATCTATTGCCCATTTTAAATTGAAATTTTAGTTAATTTATTATGAATTTATAGAAGCTACATATGCACTGGAGAAAATAGTCTTTTCTCTGATATGACATGCAATAGTTAATTACCTAGTTTTACTCTGTGTTTTTATTGTGCTTCTAACTAGTAATTCTTACCATGCAGAAATTTTGTATTTTTGTGCAAATTAATGTGTACTTTAAAACAATCAATTTGAGCAGTGCCTGGGGCTAAAAGGAGTAGGGCACTGGCCCCACATACTAGAGGTGGCGGGTTCAAACCTGGCCCCGGCCAAAAACTGCCAATAAATAAATAAATACATAAATAAATAAATTTGTCCTTTATGGTTTTGAAGTGTACATAAATGATTTTTAAAATATTTCTTATTATGAATTTATAAAATAACATTTTCTTCCTCATGGAATAAGCAATATTTTTTCTTATTTTAGATCTGTTTCATATGAAATATTAAAATCTATTGTAGCCATTGTTCTCTTTCTAGACTTTCTTTTCTGTTCACTGCTTTGTTTTCAGGAGTCAATATCACATTGTTTTGTTAATGGTTCTATTTTTTTTTTTTTATTAAATCACAGCTGCGTACATTAGTGCAATTAAGGGGTACAATGTGCTGATTTCATATATAATCTGAAGTGTTTTCATCAAACTGTTAACACAGCCATCATGGCATTTTCTTTCTTTCTTTTTTTTTTCCCCAGTGGTAAGACAGAATTTTTTACAGAAAAGAATACAGAAAACACTAAAGCTCCTGGTAGAGAGAGAGAACTCAAGTGGGGAGAGAAAAGCTCTCTCCGTTTCTCTCCCGGTCTTTCCCCATCTCCCCCTTTAGGCTTTTAGTCTTGGGGTGTATATAGGTTTAT